>SJYA01007427.1:0-18324 GCA_006410615.1 Neotragus moschatus
CTTCCAACAACACAAGAGAAGACTCTACACATGGACATCACCAGATGGTCAACACTGAAATCAGACTGGATTCTATTCTTTGCAGCCAAAGGTGGAGAAGCTCTATACAGTTAGCAAAAACAAGACTGGGAGCTGACTGCGGCTCAGATCATGAACTCTTTATTGCCAAATTCAGACTTAAATTGAAGAAAACCAATTAGAAAACCACTAGACCATTCAGGTATGACCTAATTCAAATCCCTTACTATTATACAGTGGAAGTCACAAATAGATTTAAGGGACTAGATCTGATAGACAGAGTGCCTGAAGAGCTATGGAAGGAGGTTTGTGACACTGTACAGGAGACAGGGATCAAGACCATCCCCATGGAAAAGAAATGCAAATAAGCAAAAAGGCTGTCTGGGGAGGCCTTACAAATAGCTGTGAAAAGAAGAGAGGTGAAAAGCAAAAGAGAAAAGGAAAGATATACCCATTTGAAACAGAGTTCCAAAGAATAGCAAAGAGAGATAAGAAAGCATCCTCAGTGATCAATGCAAAGAAATAGAGGAAAACAATGGAATGGGAAAGACTAGAGATCTCTTCAAGAAAATTAGAGATACCAAGGGAACATTTCATGCAAAGATGGGCTCAATAAAGGACAGAAATGGTATGGACCCAACAGAAGCAGAAGATATTAAGAGGAGGTGGCAAGAACACACAGAAGTATACAAAAAAGATCTTCATGACCCAGATAATCACGATGGTGTGGATCACTCACCTAGAGCCAGACATCCTAGAATGCAAAGTCAAGTGGGCCTTAGGAAGCATCACTATGAACAAAGCTAGTGGAGGTGATGGAATTCCAGTTGAACTATATCAAATCCTGAAAGACGATGCTGTGAAAGTGCTGTACTCTATATGCCAGCAAATTTGGAATACTCAGCAGTGGCCACAGGACTGGAAAAGGTCAGTTTTCNGAATGGGAAAGACTAGAGATCTCTTCAAGAAAATTAGAGATACCAAGGGAACATTTCATGCAAAGATGGGCTCAATAAAGGACAGAAATGGTATGGACCCAACAGAAGCAGAAGATATTAAGAGGAGGTGGCAAGAACACACAGAAGTATACAAAAAAGATCTTCATGACCCAGATAATCACGATGGTGTGGATCACTCACCTAGAGCCAGACATCCTAGAATGCAAAGTCAAGTGGGCCTTAGGAAGCATCACTATGAACAAAGCTAGTGGAGGTGATGGAATTCCAGTTGAACTATATCAAATCCTGAAAGACGATGCTGTGAAAGTGCTGTACTCTATATGCCAGCAAATTTGGAATACTCAGCAGTGGCCACAGGACTGGAAAAGGTCAGTTTTCATTCCAATCCCAAAGAAAGGCAATGCCAAAGAATGCTCAAACTACCACACAATTGCACTCATTTCACACACTAGAAAGTAATGCTCAAAATTCTCCAAGCCAGTCTTCAACAGTACATGAACCAGGAATTCCAGATGTTCAAGATGGATTTAGAAAAGGCAGAGGAAGCAGAGATCAAACTGCCAACATTTGTTGGATCATTGAAAAAGCAAGACAGTTCCAGAAAAACATCTATTTCTGCTTTATTGACTATGCCAAAGCCTTTGACTGTGTGGATCACCACAAACTGTGAAAAATTCTTAAAGAGAGGGGAATACCAGACCACCTGATCTTTCTCCTGAGAAATCTGTATGCAGATCAAGAAGCAACAGTTAGAACTGGACATGGAACAACAGACTGGTTCCAAATAGGAGAAGGAGTACTTTGAGGCTGTATATTGTCACCCTGCTTATTTAACTTATATGCAGGTACATCATGAGAAATGCTGGACTGGATGAAGCACAAACTGGAATCAAGATTTACAGGAGAAATATCAATAACCTCAGATATGCAGATGACACCACACTTAAGGCAGAAAACAAAGAACTAAAGAGCCTCTTGATGAATGTGAAAGAGGAGAGTGAAAACGTTGGCTAAAGCTCAACATTCAGAAAACTAAAATCATGGCATCCAGTCCCATCACTTCATGCCAAATAGGTGGGGAAACAGTGATCAACTTTATTTTGGGGGGCTCCAAAATCACTGCAGATGGTGACTGCAGCCATGAAATTAAAAGACACTTACTCCTTGGAAAGAAAGTTATGACCGACCTAGACAGCATATTGAAAAGCAGAGACATTATTTTGCCCACAAAGGTCTGTCTAGTCAAAGCTATAGTTTTCCCAGTAGTCATGTATGGATGTGAGAGTTGGATGGACGAGAGAGGACTATAAAGAAAGCTGAGTGCCAAAGAATTGATGCTTTTGAACTGTGGTGTTGGAGAACACTCTTGAGAGTCCCTTGGACAGCAAGGAAATCAAATCCTTTAATCGTAAAGGAAATCAGTCCTGAATATTCACTGGAAGGACTGATGCTGAAGCTGAAACTCCAATGCTTTGGCCACCTGATGTGAAGAACTGATTCCTTGGAAAAGACCCTGAGACTGAAGGTGGGAGGAGAGGGGACGACAGAGGATGAGATAGCTGGATGGCATCACCATCTCAATGGATATGGGATTGGGTGGACTCCGGGAGTTGGGGATAGATAGGGAAGCCTGGCATGCTGCAGTCTATGGGGTCGCAAAGAGTCAGACATAGCTGTGCGACTGAACTGAACTGATCAGGCATATGCCCACATATCCTCCAAAATGCTGAGAACTAACTAAGAATTAACCAGGCTGATGAAAGTAAGAAAAGTGATTTGGAGTAGAAAATAAAGACAGGAGTGTTCATTCCCCTTGTGTAGCAAGACCAGTGACAGGTCTCTGTGCTGGTAGAGAGCTCTTGCCAAACACTTGCTTTCCAGTGCTCTTGGGTCAAAGATGGAAGAGTTGCCAGGTGTGAAATTGCATGGCTCTTTTGTAATCCTACTTATTTACCACTTTTACTAAAAATCTAACTAATCCCTCTTCAATGAAAGTTTTCCTGCAGCCCACTCTACACCGTATCTGAATCCGTCAAGGGGAGTTTCTTTGATACCATCATGTTTCTTTCTTTCTGAAATTCAGCACAACAGGATAATCTCTTTGGGGAATAGAGAAACTAAGGGAAGAAGCACTTCATGGAGGTTACAAAGCCTGCTACAGATAGAGCACAGATCAGCTTTGTCAGAGCTGCAGTGGATGATGTTAACCCACTTTTGTTATCATTTAGGGAAAATAGCTTGTCCACTTGCTGCTGCCTATTCTGCAAGCAAGTTTGCTCTCGATGGGTTCTTCTCCTCCCTCAGGACGGAATATGAGGTGTCCAAAGTCAATGTGTCAATCACCCTCTGTATTCTTGGCCTCATCGACACAGGTAAGGTCAAGAAATTGGAATAAATGGCCTGCAGATGGACTGTCTGTCTTACTATGGTGGGTAAAGAGGGTGCTGACCTCCCTGACGTCATTGTGTGTCAAGCACTGAAAACCAGTGACAGCACTGCTGCTAAGTCGCGTTAGTCACGTCCGAGTCTGTGCGACCCCATAGACAGCAGCCCACTGGCCCCTCTGTCCCTGGATTCTCCAGGCAAGAACATTAGTCCCCCTTTAATGAAGTTTTCTGTCACCTGTTGAGTCTCTGACTGCTCTTTGACCCTTCTCTCCATTCTGACTGCCAACTGTGCTGAGTAACACCACATTCCTCACCTGACCTTATTCTGAACACCTTATGTCCCTCATGAAAACTCAACGGCCATTACTTTCCTTTGTGAGATTGTTAAATATGAGTTTGTTTTCTTAATAACATATCAGTAATAAGTCACAGATGTCATAAATCCTTTGATACATCATGCTGAGATGGACACAGCATCATTTGGGTGGGTATTCTTGTCAAAAACACATCATCTCATTCTAATTATGAGAACAATGGGAAAAAAACCCAAATTGAAGGGGTTTATACAGATCCTGGTGGCTTCCCTGGTGGCTCAGAGGTTAAAGCGTCTGCCTGCAATGCAGGAGACCCAGCTTCTATCGCTGGGTCAGGAAGACCCCCTGGAGAAGGAAATGGCAACCCATTCCAGTATTCTTGCTTGGAAAATCCCATGGACAGAGGAGCCTGGTGGGCTACAGTCCACAGGGTCGCAAAGAGTTGGACATGACTGAGCAACTTCACTTTCTTTCATACAGATCCATTGAACAGAACTCTTCAGAAGTGTCAAGGCTGTGACAGACAAGGAAAGAGTAAGGAACTGTCAGAGATCAGAGTGAAAACAAGAAAAAATTACTACTAAGTGTACTCCTGGATAAGATCCTGGAACATACAAAGGACATTAGTGAAAAAATTAAGTCTGCAGTTTAGTTAGTAATATTGTTCCAATTCTATCATATCTATTGTTGATAGTTGTATAATGGTTATGTATGATGTTTTGGTTGAAGGATGTAAGGAAAGATTTTGCACAATTTTTAAAACTTTTCTGTAAGTCCAAATGCAAGTTTATCTAAAATATGTTGTAGGTATGATTTAAAAAACTTTATTGAAGGGACTTCCCTGGCAGTCCAGTGGTTAAGACTCCACACTTTCACTGCAGGGGGCATGGGTTCGATCCCTGGTCAGGGAACTAAGATCCCACACTCTGCACAGCCAAATAAATTTTTTTAAAAAAACTTTGAATACATCGAGTAGTAGTTACAGAACAAAAGAGAGAGAAAGACAAAGACACACAGTGAAACAAGGGGTAGAGAAACAGAGAAGCTGGGCAAGAAAGACACAAATCCTAGGAGAGAGCAGGTAACAACAGTTTCCCTCCAAGTGAAAGTGGTGGGTGTTGCCAAGGGAGCAAAGGCCTGGATTCCAGTCTGTCTCTTCCTTTTACAAGTCAGTCCTCATTATCACACCTCACTCTGGTTTTGCTCACTGACTCTTCCCATCATATGACTTCCATTCTACTCCCCGATATTACTCCCTCACTCCAACCAAAACACCCAAGAGAGGAGTCTGATTCATTCAAATCACTAAACTAGCAACCTCCAGTTGCCCCCACAAATCTCCATCCAGGAAGACAAGGTCCACATGAACACTAAGATTCTCTTTGCCCAGTAAGCCCTCAACATACCCAGTCTTCTCCATGTATTCCCGACAGGGACCAAGCAGGCACTGGCCAGCAGCGCCAAAGCTAAGCTGCTGGTGTCTGCAGGCCTTCCATCACATAGACTCTGCTCGTCTTGGATAACCACACTCTTCTCTTCTCGCTCTGCAGACACAGCCATGAAGGCAGTTGCTGGGATATACAATTCGAAAGCATCTCCAAAGGAAGAATGTGCCCTGGAGATCATCAAAGGGGGAGCTCTGCGCCAAGAGGAAGTATATTATGACAGCTCGATCTTGACTTCTCTCCTGCTAAAAAATCCAGGAAGGAAGATCATGGAATTTCTCTCCTTGAAGAAATATAATATGGAAAGATTTATAAACAACTAGGCACTTCCTGAGGGCTGGGCATCATAAAGGGAGTTTGGAACAATCCAGCCTGGTATTTATCCGAGCTCCATCATGGAGGTATCTCCCCAGAGAGATAAGTGAGTGCCCCCAGGGGACTGCAAGTCACACAGCACATCCCACAATTTAAAAGAATCCCTCTAACACTTGTGGAAAGGTGATCATAATGAATGCCATGAACCAGCAATTGTGAAATTGACAGTAACCATAGATATAATTACAAGATAGTTACATCAAGTTTTCCTCGAAGGTAATAAGGCTGTATTTAATCAATATTAATTCTGATAAAGGTCACATAAACTTTGTAAATTCATACCTCATTGGCTTTAACTTCAGTTCATTCAACCTGATTCCATTAAAAACTATAACCTATACACGTGAGATTTTCAGTGTACATTTCTTATTTTGTGATATGAACCTCTTATCTGCTTTTGAGCTGAAGAAATCATCCTACTTCATTTAGCGAACATAGCATCTCCACCATTTTGTATATTTCAGATGCTCTTTATATTCTTTCATACTGTTCTTCTGGAAAGGAGAATATCCGAGCATGAATAAACAGAGCAAATGCAGAGAAATGGAGGTTCCTGTGGTTCTATGAAGCCACGGAATCTACACCTGTTCAGTGTACTCACAGTGCACCAAGCATCTATAATTCATGTGTGAACACTCAATATTAGAAGTCTGTTGAGGAGAGGTTGGAGTTCGAATCACGTCACTCATACATTTAGTCACTCATTCATTCAACAAATATCTATCCAACACTTGTCAGGTATCACTTGACTACAACCAAAGAGGATGCAAAACACTAACTCCACAAAGCCCCATTTTGGCCAGGTCCTCCAACAGGCGAGAGTGGAAAACTGGATAATTCTAGTAGAGTTTAATGAAAAGGAGCTTCTTTACCAAAGTGTGGGCAAGGTTATAGGGAAGTCACAGAGGTAATGTAGCATCTCCAGGTTAGTTTCAGTTATTTCCAACCCCAGGCCCGCCATCGGGACAAGAGGAAAGAACTGTTACAAAAGCCCAGAGGGTAAGAAATGTTAGCAGAGTGCCACAGGATGGGAGCTAGGATACTCAGTTAAAGGAAGCCACCAGCCCACCAAGGACCACAAAGGAGGGATCTGGAGAAATAAATGCACCTTCCCTCTGATTCCCTGCTGGTATTTTCAATTAAGTGAAAAGAGGGGCAAAGTGCAGATTGGTATAAACCATACGAGTCAGCATACCCAGGCACATAGCAAGGTGGGGAAGGATGGAGAGTGTTTTGGAGGAATAGACGGAATGTATCCACCACAAATTCAGCACTCCCAAATGTAGGGTTTCCATGGAAAGTGATGTTGGGCCACAACACATGAGCCTGGACATGTAGGGTAAGTTTCCTTTTCCGGCCTCTTAATCTAAACTGCTGGGCAGGAGAACAAATTGCAGTCCACCGAGCTGCCAGCCACATGGACAAGGAGCTGGATCTGGAGTGTGAAGATGGCTGAACTTTTCTTAGAGAAAAGACCTCCTGAAGTTATGCCCAGGGAAAGGAAGCAGGAAGAATCTGGCCTAGACTTAGAATTTGCTTGAGCAGAGGTTATATAACTTACTGTGTGAGGCTTCCCCCAGAATTCAAAAGGCATGATATCAGAAATTAGGTCTGGACTTCCCCGATACTCCAGTGATGAAGAATCCACCTGCCATCGAGGGGCACAGGTTCAGTCCCCGGTCTGGGAAGAGTCTACATGCTCTGGGGCCACTTAGCCCAAGCACTGCAACTACTGATGCGCTAGAGCCCGAGAGCTACATCCCCTGAAGTCTGTGTGCCTACAGCCTGTGCTTCACAACAAGAGAAGCCACCGCAACGAGGAGCCCACGCAACACAACTAGAGCGTAGACCCCACTCGCTGAAACTAGAAACATCAAAGATCCAGCACAGCCATAAGGAAATAAATAAACTTTAAAAAGAGAGAGAGACCGAGATTAGGCCTGAGAGCTGAAGCCACTGACACCCTCATCATTTGCTCTCTTCACTAGCTTGGACATCACAATTCCCTCATCTTCAGCAGCATGACTTTACCACTCCAAGCAACTTCTGTCCAGGAAGATGAACGGTACAAGCCGATTTAAAAATGCTCAGATTTTCAAGAGACAGCGTCAAAAGGCTATTACTCTTCAAGACTCTTTGGAATCCTCATGTCAGAACTCTGTTCTCATGGTGCTCACCAATAGAAAATGCTTGCATCACGACCCTTCTCCAGTTCTAATCAAACCACCTCACTCAGAGCCCACATTAAACCAGACTCCAATACTCCATAATCACCCCATTTTGCCCTCCCATTCTGAAAGGCTGCAAGTCTCCCAAGGTAGTACCTCCTTTCACCTGAGTAAGCAATAAACTCAGTTCTTTGTCTCACCAACCAGTGGCCGTATTGTTTCAGGGAGCCCTTCCCAAGGGACCCTCTCAAGAGCCCTCACCTTGCTCCTCACCTGGCTCTCCTGCCCCTCGAATATCTGGTCACTCTCTCCAGAGCCAAGGGCCACGCAGATGATACCACTCTTATGGCAGAAAGCAAAAAGGAATTAAAGAGCTTCTTGATGAAGGTGAAAGGGGAGAGCGAAAGAGCTGGCTTAAAACTCAACATTCCAAAAACAAAGATCATGCCATCCAGTCCCATCACTTCATGCAAATAGATGAGAAAACAATGGAAACAGTGATAGAAAAGACTTTATTTTCTTGGAGTCCAAAATCACTGTGAATGGTGACTGCAGCCATGAAATTCAAAGACGCTGCTCCTTGGAAGAAAAGCAATGACAAACATAAACAGCATATTAAAAAGCAGAGACATTACTTGGCCAATAAAGGTCTGTATAGTTATAGCTATGGTTTTTCCAGTAGTCATGTATGGATACGAGGGTTGGACCATAAAGAAGGCTGAGTGCCAAAGAACTGATGCTTTCAAACTGTGGTTCTGGAGAAGACTCTTGAGAGTCTCTTGGACAGAAAGGAGATCAAACTAACCAATCCTAAAGGAAATTAACCCTGAATATTCATCGGAAGGACTGATTCTGAAGCTGAAGTTCCAATACTTTGGCCATCTGATGTCAAGAGCCAACTCACTGGAAAAGGCCCTGATGCTGGGAAAGACTGAAGGCAGGAGGAGAATGGCATGACAGAGGATGAAATGGTTGAATAGCATCACCAACTCAACAGACATGAGTTTGAGCAAGCTGCGGGAGACGGTGATGGATAGGGAAGCCTGGCATGCTGCAGTCCATGGGGTCACAAAGAGTCAGACACAAGTTAACGACTGTGCAATAACAACAACCAGCAGCAAAACAGTTTTTATCATTAGACGAGATCCACGTAAAAGGACCTGGCCTGCTTAGTTCCGTTCATAATAAGTTTAAAAACATATCTGCAAGGATGACTGTTTTCACATTGTATGTGGAACCCAAAGGTTCATTGCTCACTTTTAGCCCACAGTGACATGGAAATTCAGCATTCCTTTGTGGATTCCAAAAGCAATTCCGCTGTCACTGAACATATTAGTGAACAATGTCATCTTTCCCAGTGTTTCACAGCAGGGAAGGTAGGCTGGGCTGGGTTTAGATTCAATAGGAGGGCATCTTTTAACTCTAAAGGCCCCTCCAGGCCAGGTCTCTTTCAAAGTGCTTCCTCCTGGCTCCACCTCTTCCCTAACTCTGACCCCAGAGTGCTCAGCTCCCACCCTCCTTCTGCCCCACCATCTATCATGCAAAGTGGATTCTGCCTCTAACTGGAGAACACTCAGCAATATATTTTTAGCAAAAATATTCTTTTACCACAAGGAATTACTGTATTGTTAGGAAAATTTTAAGTCGCCAAAAATTACATACGTGGTTAGGGCTAACCCAAACCAAAACACCAAAAACAATTTTAATATCTACCCATAGGCTGTCAATGGGCTTCCCAGGTGGCTTAGTGGTAAAGAATCCCCCAGCCAATGCAGGAGACTCAGGAGATGAGGATTCAACCCCTGGGTCTGGAAGGTCCCCTGGAGGAGAGCATGGCAACCCACTCCAGTATTCTTGCTTGGATAATCCCATGGATAGGGGAGCCTGGTGAGCTACAGCCCATGGGGTCGCAAAGAGTTGGACACGACTGAAGCGAATGACCATGCAGGCTGTCAATACTACGAAATCACTGTATCATGATAAGAAGAAGGTCCTTCCATATGCACTCACATGGAAGGACCTTCCATATGTATAACACAACCCCACTTATGTTAAAATTATATATATATATAAAGCGGGGAGGTTTGTGCACATGTGCGTGTGAGCACGAGTGTACGGAATGAGGAGGCTCACTCGCATGAAGCACTCTTCTCAGACCTGACAGAATTAGGGCTGGCGTCCCTCTGAGGAGCAGACTGCGATTCTGTGCTGGCCGTGTTACGGGTTGAGGCGTGCCCCCCCAACCCCTTCCAACCCCCCACTAAATATAGGTTGAAGCCTTCATCTCCGGTTCCTCAGAGAAGCATTCTCACTCACGCGTCTTCAGTCTGGGCAGGGCTCCAGGAGGACAGCTCCCTTCTGCTCCGCTCAGCACAGCGGGGCTGGCTCAAAGGCCAGGAGCTAGAATCACCTGCAGGCTCCCTCACACCCGCGGCTTGTGCCTGAACTGCAAAGACTGGCTGGCTGGAGCCTGGAACAGCTGAGCGCTCCATCGGTGTCCCTAGCTTTGCGTGGCCTCTTCACATGGTCTCTCAGAACAGCAGCTTCAGGGCTGCCCAGACCTCTTACAAGGGGTCTCTGGGCTCCTAAAGCATGTGTCCTGAGAGACAGAGCTGGGCGGAAGCTGTATTACCCATGATGACCAACCACAAGCTGGTGGTGATCCATCCCACTCCAAGGAGACCAGGCAGACCCCCAGCTGAACAGACGGGTGTCATGTCACATCGTGAGACGAGCACAGGGCCTGGGGCCCCTGTGGATGCAGCCACCTTTGTCAGCTCCAAGAGACAAAGGAGATCATAAGATCTGCTGTTGCAGACCCAGAATCAGGAACTCCGGTGGGCAGCACAAGTGGGGCAAGAAGCCAGGTTCACAAGAGCTCAGGCCCTGTAGATTGTCAATAAGACGGGGCACGAGGTTGAGGAAGAAAGGAGATGAACGCCGAGCAGGGGCGTGATTAGATGACAAATTTATAGCCAAAGCTGGAATAAAATTAGTTTTGCCTTCAGCCTCAAGTTTCAGGGTAAACCTTGGGCCCAAAGACATATGAAGACTTCAGCCCGTGTTCAGTAGAAACCAGCTGCTTCTTGATTCTGCCCAACTTATCACGTATCAGACGGCATGGGGAAAGCAAGAGAAGCTATGAGACAATGTTAAGGTAGTTAATAAACTAAACTTTTGCTCTTTCCAAAGGAGTGTTGGTAAAGGGTTAACAACTGACTCTCCAGAAAAGAAAGAAAGAAAGGCTGATATGCAACACTTGCCTACTTCAGTGATGAAAAGGCTCTCACCAAGGCCAACCTGCAGCCACCAGCTGACCCCCGCGTGCGTATTAGAAGAGCTGTGCGCAGCAGGCTTCAGCACCCACCGCAACTCACTTTCCGCATTCTTGACACAATGTTGTTCCTAAAGGCCCAGCTCAGTGCCTCGCTCCTCTTCCCAGGACTTGAAAGAAACAGAAGAGCTCGTTTCTACCATTACTGGAGAAGAAGAGGGAACAAGGGCTCCCCGAGACAGGGGACACCCACATCCTTCGCCTCTCCGGGTGTCGGCATCTCGCGTGAGGTCGTGGCCTGAACGCAAGTGTTTGAGCTCTTGAGTCGTGGCCTGAGCCCGCGTGTCTGAGCTCTCGAGTCCACCTTCACGTTCGCTAGCACTGCATCCCCTGGAGAGCCGCAGGGAAAAAACCATGGCCAATGGCACAGCAAGGAGAAACAAAAAGTCTGCGAAGTGTCCTTCTGCATTTCCAACTATCCATCCTCCTCCTTGTCACTGTGGGGTCCCAAGACAGTTGCTCCACCTTCAGCATCACTCTGTGACTCAGGCCAAAAAAAAAAACCAGAGAGAGAGATGTGAGAGGCTAAAAGCGCCCACCAGCTAAGCCTGACCCCTAATAAAGAGCCAATGGGAAAGCCCCAGCCAGGACTTCTGGTCACGTCCCATGGGCTAGAGCCACGTCTTGAGACCACCCCTCCCTTCAAGAGAGGATGAGAAATGCAATTTTCAGCTGAGCACAGGTCCACCTCAAACAAAAACGGGCTTCTATTAGGCAACCACAAGTGTTGGTCACAACGTAAATCACCTCAGAGGCAAGTCCGAGATACAGAGCAGAAGGACAGCCCCTCAGATGCCAGGCCCTCAACCGCGGTGACAGGATGGGCCATCTGCGAGGCCCTCACTATGACTCCTTCTCCTCCGTCAAGAATGTAAGAAAAGGCCCTCCATAGCAGGGAGCAGGGAGTCCTGGGGTGACTCGCATCCACGGGGGACGGGCATCCAGCGGCTGTTTCTGGAGAGTTCCCTCCCAAGGGCAGGTGCGTCCCTCCTTGCCACCAAGTCTGTCCACACAGGCTGGGCTGTGTGGGCCTTTCTTCTTGGCCGGACGGCTCTCAGCCAGCACCTCAGATCTCCCCTAGAGTCCACGGCAAGCTCCAGAGATTCTCCAGAGCCACGGTCTCTGAAAGTTCGGATCTCACGCTTCATCGTTAAAACATGATTAGGCATCTGTGTTTCTGATCGATACGCAGCTACTATTTATATAACGTGTGCAGGCTATACGCGTGCTAATTTGCTTCAATCATGTCCGGCTCTTTGCGACCCCATGGACTGTAGCCCGCCAGGCTCCTCTGTCCATGGGACTCTCCAGCTAAGAACACTGGAGTGGGTTGTCATGCCCTCCTCCAGGGGCTCTTCCTGACCCAGGAAACCCGTGTCTCTTATGTCTCCTCCACTGGCAGACGGGTTCTTGACCACAGGCACCACCTGGGAAGCCCATTTATATAATGTATGTATGTAATATTTACTGACACAAAACATATGCAAAAATAGAAATCTTAAAAAGACAAAGAGAAATTATAATATTTTTCTCCCTACACCCCAGATGTCCCTGCAACACATCCCCTTGGGAGACTATGGCTCTACAGTTGCGTGAGAGGGCTTCCCCTGTGGTTCGGTAGTGAACAGCCCACCTGCCAATGCAGGAGACACACCTGGTTGGATCTCTGGTTCGGGAAGATTCCACATGCCGTGAAGTAACTAAGCCCATGCGCCACAGCTATTGAGCATGTGCTCTAGAGCCCAAGAACCACAACCTCTGAGCCCACGTGCTGAACTACTGAAGGACGCACACCCTGGAGTCTGTGCACCAAAACCAGAGAGGCCACAGCAGTGAGAACCCCGCAGACACAACTAGAGAAGAGCCTCCACGAGCTGCGACTACAGGACAGCCTGCCCCGCAGCGAAGACTCGGCACGGCCAAAAATACATTTAAAAAAAATAAAATAAAGCTGTGTGGGAGGAAGAAGTCAGCATACGTTACACTACCTACCAGCCCTTTGGGACCTGAGTTACAAACTTCCCTTGGCTCAGAGTGCACTCCTATTCTTCTCTGAGGATGTTACACGTTGGCTAGAACCCGTACCTCTTCTTCTGGCCCTACCAGCTGTCCAGGGACTTTGCCAAGAGCCCATATTCTTCTTCATCAGTGCCCAGCCCAGAGCACGGGGACACACATGCTGAGCTNGAGTTACAAACTTCCCTTGGCTCAGAGTGCACTCCTATTCTTCTCTGAGGATGTTACACGTTGGCTAGAACCCGTACCTCTTCTTCTGGCCCTACCAGCTGTCCAGGGACTTTGCCAAGAGCCCATATTCTTCTTCATCAGTGCCCAGCCCAGAGCACGGGGACACACATGCTGAGCTAGTCCCAGGAGCCTCCCTTCATTTCTCAAGGGAGGTATGTGAACCAAGCTAACCTGCAACATTAAGGGAAAAGAAAAACACAGCCGTGCTCATCACGCAATGTCTCCAGCAGGTGCGTCTTAGTGTCAGCCTCTCAGCACCCCTGGGTCTCCACCCCACCCAGAGGATGCCGAGGGAAGTCAGGACACTCCTTACCTGCTGTATCCTCCCCTTCTAGTTGTTAGACTTTAACTTCATTAACTTCTCTAGTTGGTAGACTGACAAGTTTGCTAGTTAGATTTAGAATATGTCTAAATTTTCTAGTTTTTAAAGATGGGGATGGGAGGTAAGGACGAGGACAAACGTGAAAAGAAGAGGCAGACGGGGGGGCGGGGGGAGAGAGAAATTTTAAATAAAAGGTGAAATAGGACTTTGAACTACAATGCCCACAGGCAAAAAAAAAAAAAGAGCCAGGAGAGGCAGACCTCGGCCTGCACAGATCCCAGGACACACGGGGTGAGGATACACTCAGCCAAGAAAGGAGAAGGGAAAATGGATTCCTAAAAAATGAAAGGTACCAAATGAGCACCTCCTGAGTGGGAAGGCTTGGGAGATGGGAGTTTCTGGGAAGGGAGCAAAGGAAACAGCAGTCAAAGGGGAGCACATACTGGCTCATGGCACTACCTGGAACCAAAGTGTGGAAACGGGACAAGTCAAAAGGCACACACCAGCCAGGATGGAAGCTTGAAGGACCCAAGAAATGGCATTGTTGGCTGACCTGGGACTGTTGGTGGTGGGAGGGTGTGGGTGTGCTTTGGGACCTCTCTCATAGTGTTCTTGACCAGCCTGTGGCCCCTGAACACCAGGTAACAAAAGCTACCCCATTCCAAAGCAGCAAAGCAGTCCAACCCAGACTTACGCTTTCCACGGGCCTCCCTTTTTACAGCCAGGGGCGGCAGCGCCACCCAGTGGCTGAGTGGAGGGCACGGTGGACCACGCGTCACCAGCATTCCTTACCCCCAGCTCCTTGGGCCCAGGTTCGGCTCAAGGGCAACCACCACTCCTCACCGCGTGCCTTACTTGTGCGTCAGCTCTCAGGGCGATTGAACAGATCCAGAGGAGGCGGGCCGGCACTCGGCCTCCGGTGGGGCCACCGGGAACCCCGCAGCCTGGGACACCATTGGCCTTCAGCTGTGGGCAGCCGGATCTGTTCAATAGCGACAACTAGCGGTCATCTTCAAAAGCAAGGTGCTCTGAGCTTCCAGGGGAAAGAAACGTCAAGATATGTATGGGGAAATTAAGACAAGATTCTTGGCTTCGAGCGGAGGCTGGCGTATATCCAAAGCCACCCTTGGCTCAAATGGAACTGTAGCCCACCAAGCTCCTCTGTCCATGGGGATTCTCCAGGCAAGAATACTGGAGTGGGTTGCTATCTCCTCCTGCAGGGAATCTTCCCAATCCAAGGATCGAACCCAGGTCTCCCCACACTGCGGACAGAGTCTTTACCGTCTGAGCCACTAAGGATACCCACATGGAATGTAGGAAACCTAAACTTTTTAAAGTGATGTGCAAGGAAGGACCCTGGCCACCTGCCCAGACACAACTCAGGTCACCTACTGGGCTTTTGATTCCCCAAAGGCACAGAACTGTTGGTCCCTGAAGGCACCCTGCTATTCCCACTGTGCCTATGCCCAGGCCATCTCTTCTGCCCAGAATGCTCTTCACTCTCCCCAAAGTCTGCTTAACTCCTGCTCACCCTTTAAGACTCAGCTCAACCGTAACCTCCTCTAGGAAAAGTTTCACGACTTCCTCCAGGGCCCACCCCTCAAGGCCGGGATGGGTGCTTTCCCACCCATCTCCCATGCTTCCAACAGTTCCTGTATTTGTCTGTCAGTTGAGTTCATCAACTCTAAATGTACCTTTCTAACTGCCTCATGTAGTCCCATCCAGGGACTTGCTGTAGTTTGCTTCTCATTGCAGCCCTAGTGCAGAACACAGACGCTGGCGTGTTGTTGTGTTACACTGTGGGCTTTGTCTCTCAGTCGTGTCCAACTGTTTTGCGACCCTATGGACCGTAGCCCGCCAGGCTCCTCTGTCCATAGCATCTTCCAGCAAGGACACTGGAGTGGGTTGCCATCCCCTCCCCCAGGGAATCTTCCCAACCCAGGGACGGAGCCTGCATCGCCTGTGAATCCTGCTTAACTCCTGTGTGTCCTGCATTGCAGGTGGATTCTTTACCCGCTGAACACAGATCTTGGCATGTAAAAGGTATTCAACTAACATTTAAGAACTAAAGGACTCTTAGAACCTAATACTGGGAAAGATTTTAGAGGAAACGAGAGCCAGAAAGAAAAAGCAACTTTACATCTCAGGAATAGATGGATCTAAAAGTCATTTCCTCAGATTCCAGACCATTCCTCTTTCACCACGCCTGCCTGGCTCTTCCTCCTCACTAACACCTGGCAGCACTGAGCTGTCGCGCTGTGGGAAGGCCCCGGCCGCTCTGCGCCCTCCTGACTCCGCCATCTCCAGCAGTGCCTGGGCCCTCACTGTGTTCCCTCCTGCCCACCTCCTGCAAACCTTTCTCAGAATGAAATCACTTCTTCGTGAGCAAACCCACTCCTGGATTGTTATCCTCAAGGAAGTATTTTAAAAGAAGAAAACACATAGATTCATGCATGAAGATGCTCACTGGCAACACTGCAGTAAACGCTGTAAGTTAGAAATTACCAAAATCTCCGTATAAATAAAGTTCATCCATATAAATCTCCATAGAAATCAAATTATCAATCACGTCAGGCAAAACTAAAAGAGTATCAACACTTTGGGATACATTTTCTTCCTTCGTGTATTAGCAAACACTTCACTTACTGTGTACGGGCATTATTCTACAGTATGAATATTAACACATTTGATTGGGTTCAATATAGACGTCAGATGGCCTGCCAGACACTTCTCTGGAGGAACTCTGTGAGATGCCTCAAATAATTTTCTTCCACATAGATTGGAAAGTGAAAGTGTTAGTCACTTGGTCGTGTTCGACTCTCTGTGACCTCATGGATGGTAGCCTGCAGTCTCCTCTGTCCATGGAACCCTCCAGGCAAGAATACTGGAGTAGGTTGCCATTCCCTTCTCCACTGCATAGATTAGCTCAACACCTATTCTTAAAAGAATCCGGTCAGTTGGCTTGGATGAGTTTACACTGCCATGTGTAAAGTAGCTAGTGGGAAGCAGCTGTATAATGCCGGGAGCTCAGTTTGGTGTGCTGTGATGATCTGGAGGGGCGGGGTGGGGGTTTGGGAGGGCGGTTCAAGAGGGAAGGGATACATGTAAACATATGACTGATTCATGGTGTTGTAAGGCAGAAATCAATACAATGTAAAGCAATTATCCTCCAATTAAAAATAAATTTTTTTAAAGCTACATATTTTAATTTTTGCCATCGTTACATGGATGGACAAGTGTCACGTGTTTATTAAGCTTTTGAAGTTTGCTAGTTAACCTTTTGATAGTTTAAGCATTAACCTTTTAATGTTTAATTAACCTGATTAACCTTTTGATAGTCTTAAACATTTTTCCCGGGAGATATAATTGGAAATTATATCAGATAATTTAGTGTTTCACTAAAACACTCCTTCATACTCATACAACTGCAGGTCCNGTTTATTAAGCTTTTGATAGTTTAAACATTAACCTTTTAATGTTTAATTAACCTGATTAACCTTTTGATAGTCTTAAACATTTTTCCCGGGAGATATAATTGGAAATTATATCAGATAATTTAGTGTTTCACTAAAACACTCCTTCATACTCATACAACTGCAGGTCGAAGTGAGGACTCATCGTATCCGTCAATAGGTCACAAGGGCTGAAAGAGCACTCACAGCTAACACTTATGGAGTGCTATGTAAGTGTTAGAGCATGTAATCCTGGATAATCCCATCACACAGTCATTTTACAGAGGAGGAAGCGGAGATGTAAAGAGGTAAAGTGATTTTCTGCACTGAAACAGGAAGCAAAGGTGAAGCCAGGCTCACAGCTCAGGCAGCCCGACCTGGAGCACCCCTGTTGCTCCATTGCCCTGGGCTGCCGCTCAGGGAAAAGCGCTTCCCAGTGAGCAACAGACCTGGAGAGGCGCTGTCAGCTGTGACACATAAAGTGATCTTGTTCCCAAGTCGAACATTTTCCCAGTTCTGAATTTATCATCGCAATTACAGAAAACTATTATAACTCATGTTTTTTCTTTTCCTTATGTCTATTAAATTGTATTAACCAGTGGTTAATCATTACCCTGAGCAATGCTAGGGAGGCATGGCTACCATTCAGTAGTAAGGAAATTGTTAAACAGATCGTAGAGCACAAACAGCCTTATGAAAGATCGTGACAACGCAGAAAGGTAAAAATGGGGAAAAAAAGGTAAAAACGTGAAAACTAGTTTTAACACAGTATCAAGTGGAAAGCAAACACATAACTGTAGATTCACGACACAAAATATGTTTAAAACCAAAAAAAAAGATGGGTGCATACAGGCCAAAAGTAGAAGGGAATGTGAAAAACATGAAGTGAATTTGTTTGGGTGGTAAGATGAGGTCTTTCTTTTAAGCGTTATCAGATTACTTTTCTAAAACTGAAAAGGAAATGAAAGGAAACTGGAATGCTTTCAGACCCTTTTATCCACCAAGCTGGCTTCATTACTAGGCTTCAGTTTCCTGGAATGCTCTCTGCAGAACAGGCTGACAGCAACCTAACATGTCAGCACTCTGGTGAGACCAGCCTGGGGTGGTTTTACAGCATCAGCTCAAATATTCTTGGTTATGGATAATAGATTGTGTGCTGAGTATAAAACAGATCAGAAAGGTAAGGGTAGAAATGTATAGTTCAGATCAGTCGCTCAGTTGTGTCCAACTCTAGGCGACCCCATGAATCGCAGCACGCCAGGCCTCCCTGTCCATCACCAACTCCCGGGGTTCACTCAAACTC
>SJYA01007428.1:0-13890 GCA_006410615.1 Neotragus moschatus
TGCTTTCTAAGGCTCACTTGACTTCACATTCCAGGATGTGTGGCTCTAGGTGAGTGATCACACCATCGTATCTGGGTTGTGAAGATCTTTTTTGTACAGGTTTTCTGTGTATGCTGTCACCTCTTTTTAGTATCTTCTGCTTCTGTTAGGTCCACAGTATTTCTGTCCTTTATCGAGCCCATCTTTGCATGATATGTTCCCTTGTTATCTCTAATATTCTTGAAGAGAACTGGTATAGATGTAGAGAAATCAAGTCAGCATTGTGGAATTTGGCAGTAATGTTTGGAGTCACTAATAATTTTTTTCAAAAATGACACTTGGAATGTACTATATTAGCACAAATTTCCATCAGTGTCCCAGTGGTAAAGGGTTCGGAATAATATGTTCTAATCATGACCCTTCTAATGCCTGTAGAGTCCCTTCACTCCTCATGATTCACAGGAAAATAGTAAAGAAAACAAGATCTAGATAACCCAGTGAGAATATAATAGAAACACTTGGAATGTATTCTGTGAGGTATGAATTCTGGTGTGGTTTCTGTACTAGAAATTAGTATACTATATTTGTATGTCTGAAGTAAATTGCTTTTAAGCAGGAATAGGATAATGGATGTAGTACCTTAATAACAAGATTACATTTTGGTGATGTGGATTCCGAGATTTGTTTTAAAATAATGAGATGGGATGGTTGAGGATATGGGTGAATTGGGCCACAAATTGATTCACTGTATTATTTCCTCTATAGTAAGTTTAAAAATTTGCAATTTTTGAAGTTTTATAAAACATTTATTTATCAATGAATTCTTACCATCATATGTTGATTTAACTAAAAACAAAACCTACATGCTTAGTCTTTTAAACATTGTAAATATTTTCAGAGAGGACGAGTAGAAGATGTTGTTGTTAGTGATGAATGCAGAGGAAAGCAGCTTGGCAAATTGTAAGTAGGCAGAAACAAGGTAACCCTGGATAAAGTAGCTACTCTGTGTGTTTCAGTTTACATTTTCTTGCCAAGATACTTGTTAAAAATGTTTCCCTGTTTGAAGTTTTTTAAGCCTCATTAATTATGAACCCATTCTCACTCTATAGCTTAGACTGAATTTAATGAAAATTTTATATATAATTTTTGCCATAAAGTTTGGGAATTGGAACTGTACTGTTAAAACAGCCAACACCTTAAAGTTATTAACTTTTAATAGTATACTTTTTCATATTACTAGGAAGAAACTTTTGATGATCCAAGTAATTTGTCTATCATATTTAAAAACAAAGGACATGTTCTCAGTCATATGACTTTTAGAACCATATACTGAACTGGCCTTACACTGTATAATCCTCTATACATTTATCTAAGTCTTTCAATTTTCATAGGTTAGAATTTGCTTTTAAATATTTTCTGAGTTTTGAGGAATTCACTCAGTAAATATTAAGCACATGTGCTAGATACTACTCAAAGTATTTGATACCCATCAAATATCCTCCCTGGTGGCTCAGCGGGTCACAAAGTGTCTGTCTACAATGCAGGAGACCTGGGTTCAATCCCTGGGTTGGGAAGATCCCCTGGAGAAGGAAATGGCAATCCACTGCAGGACGATTGCCTGGAAAATCCCATGGACAGAGGAGCCTGGTAGGCTACAGCCCATGGGGTCGCAGAGTCGGACACGACTGAGCGACTTCACTTCAGTGAACAAAACAGACCAATTTCTAGTATTTCTGGTGCATGTTCACTTAGCCATACCTTTTATAATTGTGTAACTTCAAGCAAGAGGTTCCGTCTTCAGAATAATGAGGTTTTTTTCTATATGGGCAACATGAGAAATTTCTAGTTTTCTCTCCTTAAGGTAGTTAGAATCACATTTTTATACTTGGTTCCGATTCTTTAAGGATTTACAAAGATGTATGTTTTTGTTTCCACTTCATATTAATTAGACTAAATCCATAGGTAACCTGATACATTCTTTCACAGATATTTAGGTAGCTTTTAAAATGATAAAGAACAAAGCAATTATTTATCTACTTTATGTGGGAATGTTGACTGAATAGTTTTGACTATTCAACACTGACTAAATAGTATGAATAGAATTTAGATACAAAGACTAATTTTGGCCATATTTTTTAAAAGGCTGCCAGTCTTTGGTGTTAACATTAATTTTAAAATCTACTTGAAAAGAGGGTTTGGGGTGAGTTTTCTGTTTATTAATAGACCAGAGATTACTACATAAAGTATATTTGTAACAAAATAAAATGCTCTGGGTGATTTAAATGCTTTATATATTTGTAACCTGAATTTTAAATGAATATAGTAAGAAAGGCCATACTTGTAATGTAAACAAAGTGTTGTAAACTAGTCACTCATATTGTTATTAATATCCATTTTTATTAACAAATGCTCTATACCTCTCCCCCCAACCCTTTTTAAAATTTCAGGTTATTATCAACCCTTACTTTGCTAAGCAAGAAACTGAACTGTTATAAGATTACCCTGGAATGTCTACCACAAAATGTTGGTTTCTACAAAAAGTTTGGATATACAGTATCTGAAGAAAACTACATGTGTCGGAGGTTTCTAAAGTAAAATCTTTTAAGAAAGACATATATCAAAGGAGCTGATGCCGCAAGGCTACACTCTCTTCCTTGAGTTAAAATATTTTGTT
Organism: Neotragus moschatus; assembly: GCA_006410615.1. Classification (NCBI taxonomy): domain Eukaryota; kingdom Metazoa; phylum Chordata; class Mammalia; order Artiodactyla; family Bovidae; genus Neotragus; species Neotragus moschatus. The sequence goes on from SJYA01007428.1 coordinate 2,654, forward strand.
GCTGCAACCAGGTGACCTCCATAAATACTGGATTGTGACACAAGTATAATGACACTTAGAAGATTACTTTGGGCTGGTGGGACATGCTGAGTTTAGATTACAAATAAATTATTAAGGGGATGATTTTTAACCAAAGGAGTATATTTTTAACTTGAATCTTTTCTTGCATTGTATTTTTCTAAAGTTTCGCTTCATTTCTTAGTGGTCAGAATATAGGTAGTAAGGAGTTATGTCTGCTATCTGTACTGCTCATTAAAAGAAAAAAAGCATACAGTAAATAAGATTGTTTCTTATTACATTCATAAAATTAATATTTTTGTTTCAAAGAAATATATCTAAATACCAGTTAAGAGTGTGTCATTTCACATGTTACATGAAATGGATGTTAGATATAACTAAATGTAGTACAGTCCAACATTTGCCAATCCTAATACTGTACCTGCAGACAACCTGGTGAGCTTTTAAAAGTAGAAATGAAGATTAACTTATAAAATGTGACAATTAAATATACATCTAAAGTTGTTATAATTCTAATGTAGCTGAAGTACTATCTGTCTTATATGTGAAATATAATAATTATCCATTTGTTTAAATATCTAAGAGAAATATAAGGTACTTTTTAACAGTGAGTTAGTAAATAAATCTGGCATATTATATATTTCTAACCTTATTTCTCATCTCTCCATGGGGTGTCCAAAGCCTGTCTTCTAACATTTTTATGAAAAATGGATTACAAAGTTGTGGAACATTTTAAAATGTATCACACTACATTTATTACATCCTTAAAATGTTGATGGAAGCTTTTCTATTTAATGTGACTATAATGGTACTATTATTCTGGTCACTATCCTATTTTGATTTTTTTTTTTTAAGTTGAAATAATTAGATACTTCACTACTGGTTCGTATCTTCTGCATTCCATGTTACATTAAACCTGTTCATATGAATGATTTTGTTAGAATCCTAATGTTTTCTGTGCTTTTCTTGAGTTGTCTGTTGAAATTATTAGATCAAGTCAGGGTTAGTAAAATTTTAATTTTGTGTACTCTTTGTAAAAGGAGCATAGAAAGTAAAAACCACCTGTTTCTCATCCTGTTGACCCACACCTCCTTCAACTAGATTTTATATTTCCCTCCATGCAGTAAAGCTAGTTAACTTTCTAAATAATAGAAATTCTTTACCAATAGAGGGTGTGCTACTTACCTGCTGATGACCTAGGCAGATGAACTGGTGTGTCCCTAGTGAAAGCAACAAAACTAAATTTTGCTTTTTAAGAAAAAGGAGTCCTATAACCTTGGTAACAGTGGCTTTATTAGGTATATCCTGGTAATTAAAAACCCATGTTAAAAAATAAACCTAATAGAAACTTCTCTGGTGGTCCAGTGGTTGAGACTCCTTGCTTCCTGTACAGGGGGCATGGGTTTGATCCCTGGTTGGGGAGCTAAGATCCCTGTGTGGCTGGTGGGGGGCAGTGGGACCCTAATAAAAGGCAAATGTTTTATTACATTTCTTACCACTAAACAATGTGAAGTAAAACTATAAGGTGGCTATTTCAATAAATCCCTTTAAATAATGTTCTTACGGTCTTATCTTAAATATCCCCCATAGGAAACAAAAGTTGTAGGTAAGGTATAACACATAAAAACTGTGTCACTGAGGAAATTGATGATCTGCATTTAGCTTTAGTTAACCAGATAAGCTTGATTTTACTAAGGCATCCTGTGGGTAAACTTGAGTATGAAAAAAACTGCATAGATACATTTCAGTGATACATTTTTGAGTACTCTTCACTTTTGAAAAGGTATAATGAAGTGGCAGTTGTGATTTTTATTTTGCTCCATGTGTTTTATATATTTGTATTTTACTGATTAAAATGCACATCTTTTTTTACATATAACATTTGGAAATCTGGATGCATTTTATGATCAATGGTTTGTCATGATTTATTCAGCAATATTTTTGCCTTTTAGTGGGATCAAAAAGATGGTGTAGTGATGCTGATGATGACATCTCAGATTTGATGAAGGATATTATGTAGGTAGGCTAACAAGGGGAAAACTAAAAGCAAGAAGTATTTTTTAAAATGAGCTGGAAGCTGTTCAATGAATGACCTTACCTCTTCCTTCAGACACAAATTCCCTCACTTTCAACTCCAAACTTGTTCAAATAATCATTTAAAAATATCTTGAGCCTAAACTTGGGACTTCCCTGTACTGACCATAATTTTTATGTGTGTAATCACAGTGTTTTGGAAAATACCCTTAAGTGCTTCTCATTATCCAATGTTTATTTGTCCTTCAGATTTAATCTGTTGTGCGGGATTAAAACTGGGTTACTTTTACCTAGAAGACAACAATCTAAGTAAAGCGATTATGACATAAGCAGTATAAATGAACTTTTCAATCTTTTTTGAGGTATAATGGCACAACAGTTTTAATACAACCACCAATCTTCACAAAATAATTTTAATACTTTGTGCCTGAGCTAGCAGCATCTTGCACTGTGACATTCCTATACATACATAATAAGCATTTTATCCAAGTACAAATGTTAAAAGCAGAGTAACTTAAGCAATTGTCTATACAAAGGTAAATAGACACTGTAGGTTATTTTTCTTCTTGAATCATTTTTGCTGCATAGTAAATTGCAATTACATGTCAGTATGTTACTGATCTATAGAATACACTTTGAACTGTGAGGTATGGCAACTCCCTATGAGAGAGAGCTAACATGTAAACCTGAATATTTTGAGTGATTTTTTTTTTTAGCTGCCATGGATGGGTAAGACAAAAAAAATCCAGCATTCAAAGACCCTAGCAACTTATTTTTCTAATAAATAAAAAAAAATAAAATCTTTTAGTAATTTTCAGCTATTTCCTATCATTTTCTTATTGGAGCACTGATGAATGGACAAAAATATTGAGGTGAAGCTAAGTCTGTTATGAAATTATGGATTAAACAGTGATTTGAAAAAAAAAAAATCCGCCAGGTAACTGCTCATTTACTTTACATCAAGTTGAGATTTTGATATATATCTCTATATATGTATCCCAACTTTATAATTCAAGATTGCAGTTAAATACTTCTAAATTCACTTAAATTACCATGGTAATAAGACAATTAGAAACCTTATATTTTCTTTAAAAGGACATGCTTAACATTTTCTGACATTACTTCTAAACTCAGATGAAGCACAAAATCCTCCCAAAACAAATATACTGCTCTGAAAGTTAAGTGGTTGAAAGTTGGTAGCAAAAGCTATCATGGTTTAACATTTCCACCACAGAGTAGATACAAATAAACAAAGGTAACTGCTCTTTATACATCTGATACAAAATTAACACAGACCAATGGACTGAAATTACAAGGTAAGAATACTGCCTTCTAGTTGAATATTTTCAATATTTAAGTTTCATACTTTCAAAATGGACAATAAAGCAGTTCTCCTATGTTTTGATGTGATATTTTAAATTCTGTGCCCAGATTAATATTTAATGCTTATAATTGGGTGCTGAGTCACTCATATATTATTCAAATATTCTATAAATCATGATTGGTTAAATGTACTATAATTAGCTATCACAAAACATCAAAGGAAATAGAGGAATTATAGAAACGGAACCAAATAAAAAGAATAGGAAGAGCTACCAGAAGAACCAGTTGAACACTGGATGGAAGAATATACTCAAAACAAACCTGCAGTGTTCTTATATGAAAGAAAAAATAAACTTTTTGTCCATATTAATTTGTACTCAAGAAAATGAAGTCCCTTTTTCTAGTGTCTGTGAGAGTCTTTACAGTGCTGGGCAGGCACTTTAGTGACAACATAAAAATTACAGTGATTAAAAGTGGAAAATTACCAAATATAATTCAATAACCAAACCTGTATTCTTGGCCAGACTACTAGAGAGGATATGTATATTTTAAAAAATTAATTTAGAAAATCTTAACTGCCTCATTTTTAAAACCTAAATGGACTATTATGAAGATTCTTTTAAGCAGTTTTTGTGGAAGGAGCATCATAGATGAAGATTCTTTTAAGCAGTTTTGGTGGAAGGAGCATCATAGATTATTAGTTTGCAAAAGTGTCTTTGCTGACCTACCCAATAGTAATCTATATACAGGGAAGCTGTATTATCTGGCACTTTACCAACTGGAATTTCTGAACACTCAATGCAAATCTTGACTATACTAGACTACCACACCAATCATACAACAGAATATAAGACCTCAAGGGATTGACAATATGCTGTTTTTAGGGTGGTAAAATAGGGGAAGGGAAGAGAAACCAGAAGAAAACCACCTGGGTCAACAGAATTAACGCTTAATTAACAAAGCAGTTTTGATTCACTTACTCTCCTGTTATGCTGGATAAAAAAACTTTTACTGTATTATTTCACCTCAAGGAGGAAGGTAAGTTGGTACAATAGGTTACCTTATGTGGTACCTCTTGGTACCAAAGGAAGGTATGGAAAATCACTCTCATCAGTAAAGCACCTCAAGAGAGGACTGAGAAAAATGAAATACAAAGGAGTTTCATTTGTGCTACCCTAAATCATCAACTATAAAAAGTTAAAACACTCCTCTCCTCCCCAACATCATACTTAAAATAGTAAAAATGTTTTTTAAGAACAATTTTTATATGTATAAATAAAAACATGGAGAACCTAGGATCCATAAAGTGACGTTGCTAATGCAAATTATGGGGGAAATTTGGATTAACTCAATGTAAAGAACTGATTACAACACTAATTTGTATACACTGAAGTCTTCCACAATTATTTTTCTACAAAAAATGCATCCTCAAAGAAAAGTTACTGTCTGAGCCAGAACAATCTCACAGAATCATTAAGACAACATAAAATGAAGGAGTAAATATTCCATATTCCAAATAATTTACTCAGGTTTCTTCAAGCCTTAAGACTTTCAGTTTAAATTAATTTATCGTTAAAAAAATCATAGAAAAATGTTCAAAACTTTTCACTGTTCTACATACTAATTTAGAGGTCATAAGGATTTATTTACTTATTTTTTCTAATGAGGCAAGGCACTTTTCTTTTTTGGGCTTTGTTTAGGAAAAATAGTGCTACATTGGTTTATTATATTTAGAACCATTTTGGACAAAGAAAAAATGGGCTACACGACTCCGAAAAGAAGAAACAGAACATTTGGCTTTTAAGAATGCTAAAGGAAAGTCACTTGAAAGTTTAAAACTCTCCTTGTATTTGTGAACATCTGGTATTATAAAGCAAACATTTTCCTTTGTTCATTAAACTTTTTCTTTCTACAGAATAAAATTAGGAAGGTAATAAGAAAGAAAGCAATACTTGGATCATGTTAAAATAAGGACAGCTGGCTGTCATGATTTAAAGATTATTAATAAGGGACCAAGAAGTTTAAAAAATTAAAAGATAAACTACTGAATTATACTAAAAAAGAAATGTGGCAGATTCCTACATTTGTTAATGTTTCTGTAAGAGGCTCCATCATAAAATTGAACTGTAAAATTATTTTAAAAATGTAATATGTGGAACATAAAATGAATTTTTAGCAAACTTTAGGAAATTCTTTTGCTATAAATTACCCAGATTTTATAAACAAATCCCCCTAACTTGCATTTTGTTTAAAGTAACAACTTTATATCATACAAATAAATTTCAAGTATGAAAAGTGCATTATTGCAATAATACCTCTTTGCAAGTCCAAAATTCTTGGTTTATAATAAAACTGTAAAGAATTAAAAAAAAAAAAAAAAAAAAAAAAGGAGAAAAACAATCAGTGCCATCTATTGCAGAAGTCCAACACCTTAAAATGTTGCTCAACAAGTCGCAGAGAAACACGTCTGGAAGCAACATATAATTGAAAAGAAACTACTTGTGTTTTTACCATTTTACATTATTACTGTCTGTAGTTATTTTTCTCCTCAAATAGAAATTCACATCCTCTATAATGTTGTTCTTGAATCAGCCATTCTGCGCAGCTGCCACTTGCATGTTTCCAAAATCATCTTCTTCTTCATGTGTTCTCTTCAAACTGCCTAAAAGTTATTGCATGAACATAACATATGGTATAATGGGAACTTAAATTAATTCATTCATTAGAATGTTACAGCTAGGAAAGGCTTCATTTTTCATGAAGTGTTATCATATATACGACAATGAAAATTTCATGACTGAATTTTTAGTAAACCTTTGTACTGATAAAATACTTTTGTTACAAATTACCCAAAGAACTTTATATCTTTGTGACACTGTCCCTCTTAATAATTAAGGTATTTTATATAATGAACATTAATTTTTAAAATAACAGTTAATAAATGTTTGGTTACCATTTTCTAGGCATCCATCATAAACATGTGACTCAGAACATATTATTTATGAACTTCATATAACTTTATGAACTTATAATTTGTATAATTTTATTTTGTAGAGGTAATTATCCTTTTGCTTTCACAGATGCTATCAAAAATGTTTTTCCAGTGCAACTGATTGTTACCAACAAGTGTAGAATTGGAAGGAAGGCATGTAGCAGATAAGAGAATTTCTTTTATTTACTTCTCATATCACAGTCTGCTAGTACAGAAATTTCCCACACAGAGTATGTGTGGGATTGAATATGCCCAACAATCATACTCAAGAAATTTGAGTCTCAATGGAGGAAAACCTTAGGGAACAACTGAACTGGTAAAGGGTTTGCTGCGTTATCTGCCAAATAATGACATCACCTCAAACCTATGCCCTAAAAGTTGTGCTAAATCATGGTTAATAATGTTAGTCCAGAGGGTGGATTGGATTCCAATGGGAAACTAGTATTTCACTACAAGATTAATAAGAAAAGAACAGAAATATAGTACTAATGGAATAAAGAAGAAAATATGCTAGTCATTAAAATAAGTCTAAATGTGTGCGTATGTGCCAAGTTGCTTCAGTTGTGTCCGATCTTTGCGACCCTATAGACTGCAGCCCACCAGGCTCCTCGGTCCATGGTCTTCTCCAGGCAGTAATACCGGAGTAGGTTGTGATACCCTCCTCCAGGGGAATCTTCCTGACCCAGGGATTGAACTTGTGTTTCTTATGTCTCCTGCATTGGCAGTTAGGCTCTTTACCATCAGCACCACCTGGAAAGCCTTAAGTCTAAACACAGCTGTTATAACAGATTCAGATGCAGTGCTATATCTGCATTCTACTAAAGGAGGTTGAGAGACATAGATAACTAATTCAAGGCAGAAAGTGAGGAGGTACAGATAAAGCTCTATGGCAGAAAAACTAGACATTAGAGGAAGAATAAGTTAATCATCATGTTTTCTTGAGGCAATGACATGTGAACCAAGTTTTTATGGAGAGACTGGATGTGATACTTTCTAGGTGGAGAATAGAAGACACACGAGAAACCATTAGTAGCTCAGTTTTCTGCAGTGCATATATAGAGGTACAGTCAGAAATACAAATAAAGATCAAAAGGGCCTTTAATTATTATCTATGATGTGTTTGCTTCAGTAAAAAATTAAGCCAATGAAGACTTATACAAGAAGAAAATCACTATTAGAATTATCTTTCATGAAAACATGTCTGGCCACAATATATGGAACACTTAGGATGGAGGCCAATACAGACCTGAACTATACTGAGATTATAGGTATTATAAAAGGAAAAATTTTTGTTACTGAATAAACAGACCCTCCCATTTTGGAAAATGATTACATAGAATTTGCAAACTAAAGAGTCAATGACAACTAGGAAGTTAAGCTTGAAGAGTAGTTATATAGTTTCATCACTAAGGAGGTAGTGCTGGACTTGTGGATGAGATCACCAGTGTTCAATTTCTAGATCCAACACTAACCAGGTGTGTAAACTATTTTTCCTAACTTAAAAGGGTGTTGCTGCAAATAAGACTGAAAGGAACTCTGGGAGAGAAAAATAATAAACTAATAAATTCCATGAATGCTCTAATAAAAAGAAAGGAGACAAAAAAGGGTAGCAAGGTCTTGGAGAGGAATGTGTAAGTTAAAAGATTTTGAGAGCATGCCTGGATCATTAAATGGGGGAGGAAACACTCAAGAAAAAAGGACAAATATTTATGGCAAAAGAGAAACTGAGTCAACCTGCTTTCACTTAGTAGCCACCTTTTATTTTCAATAAGATCACCTAAGTGTATTTAGGGACTCCACTACCAGACCCCTCTTATTATTTTAATCTTTCCAACACAGTTATACTACTTAATTGTGGAGAAAAGAATGACAACCCACTTCAATATTCTAGACTAGAGAATTCCATGGACAGAGGAGCCTGGCGGGCTACAGTCCATGGGGTCACAAAGAGTTGGACACCACTGAGCAACTGACACTTTCACTTTAAACTACTTAAAAGATTTAAAGCTCAACAAAATGGAAATCTGATCTTCCAACCAGCAAGTTCTACTTAACTAGTGGCATACACACAGAAGCTCAGTATAATATATAATTATAAAATTAAAATTTGAAATTATTTTAATAGCCCATCCAAAAGTTTCCAAACAATTTAAATTGCTCAGTGTAACTTGCTAATAAGTGACAGATGCGTCTTCTCTTCTACTTTTCGTATCATCTATCTCCCCAAATTGCTCCAAAATGAAAAAATCCTTACCTGTGGAGCCAGAATGAACAGATAACGACCTTTCTATCTGAAGTGGTGACATCATCTGTATTGTTAATTTTGCTAGGTAGATGGCTTCATATTCCTAGAAAAGATTTTAATTAACTTGAATATATATTTAAATTCTTGGATACCCAAAACAAAATGAAATTTAAAAAGTGGTTAATGCATGCATTACTGGTATTCTTAGTTTATACTGAAAACTCCAATGCCATACGGCTGTAACAGAAATGCTTAAAATTCCTATCTTATAATTTCACATATACTAATGAGACTATAAATCAAATCAAGCCAATAGCCTGCACCAGGGTATCACACACTGAACTAGCAATCAGTACATATTCTCTGCCACTGGGGCAGATCTCTGACTTAAGAAAATGAAATAAAATAGTAAAAAATCAGACTAATATAAAGCATTTAATGGATTCAAGTATATTCAGTTCAGTTCAGTCACTCATTCATGTCTCTTTGTGACCCCACTGACCGCAGATGCCAGGCTTCCTGTCCATCACCAACTCCTGGAGCTTGCTCAAACTCATGTTCATCGAGTTGGTGGTGCCATCCAACTATCTCAACCTCTATCATCCCCTTCTCCTCCTGCCTTCAATCTTCAAACATATATCTGGTTCAAGTATATATCTGGTTCTGATTTCTTAAAATCAATAGTCCTCTACTTCCAGTTAAAGATGAAATAATAAAGGCATTTATGTACCTTCTTTCCTTAAATGGAAGAGACAGAACAAGATACATAGAGAACTCCTGATTTGATGAAACTACAAAACATCGATAACCCTGAATATGAGAAAGAGAAGTAAAAAAGAACAGTGCCTACCTTTATGACAGGAGAAAGACAATCATAATTAAGAGAACTTTTGGAATTCTGGAAAATGTTCAATTTCATTATCTGGATGGTAGTTACATGGATGTTTGTTAACACTTTATGCACTGACATATGTGTATTATATTTCACAAAAACATTTAAAAAATGGAACCAGACTAAGCTATGCACAGAAGATACCTGGCTGCATATATCAAACAAAGTGGGTACAATTTAGAGTTCTCCAAAAAAGGTGGCAGATCTAAGACAAATCTTAGAAGCCCTTGCATACTATGAAGTATGTGTGGGTCTATCAAGGAAAATGTGAACATCCACACCTGGCATTTTTGCAAGAAGCAAGTCTGGTGGAGGAGAAACTGTTGCCAAACATCTGCTAATCTTGGTCAGCTAAAAGTAAAAACTAAATCACTAATTCTCAGGCCTGACTATACCTGAGGATCACCAGAAAAGTCTTAAAACCAGTGTATATATATACTCAGCTTACCCCTCTCCTTGGCTGCTCCCTGCCAGTGAATCTCATTTACTGGTATGGGTAAAGTTCCCCAGGTGATTCCAATGTGAATTTACTATTTATGAACCTAAACAAGAAAAACCTGTGACAGAGGGGCTCTTTTTCTCCACTCACTGAGTACAGTCATACTACTGGAAAAAACTGTTGGTGAGAAAGTCTTCCAAAACAACTGGGAAAATTTAAACTGCCTATATTTCCCAATCTCTTCCCACAACTTTATTGTTGGGAAAATGGCTTATCTAGGAAGAAAGTCTCCAGTTCAAAGATGACCAATAATCAAAAAGGAACCAATATAAGTCTTATGTAAACGTTGTTTGTAAGGGGAAAAAAGCAACATTATAACCAAAGTTCATATATGAAGAAAACTGCATGAAAATTACACAAGGCAGGTGAAAACTGTGAATAATTCTCCATAAAATCAATGAGATACAGCATTTCTGAAACGAGTTTAAAAAAGAGATAAAGGACTCATGGAAGAAATGTAACAGTGAAAGAGATGACACAACTCTTAGAGCTCAGTAGAAAAACAGAAAAAAGAAAATAAACCACAATAATGACTGTAACAGAATCAACAAAGAGGAGAACAGACCATACCACGCAATTCTAGCACATTATTAATGTACCCTTTTCTCCTGGATTGTTCCCAACAGCACATAAATATGCCCCTTCCTACCATGTTAGAAAACAAACAAAATGCCCCTCTTAATCCTAGTTTCCCCTCCAACTACTGGTTTTCTGTTTTCTCTTTTTAATTCCTGGAAATATCTATTCTTGCTGTTCACATTCCTCTCTTCCCATTATGCTTATACTCCCCATTCCACAAAAACTTGTTTGTCAAGGGCACTGATCACTTCATTCTTCTACCCAACGTCAGTTCTCACCCCTTAGTTCAGTTCAGTAGCTCAGTCGTGTCCGACTCTTTGCGACCCCATGAATCACAGCATGCCAGGCCTCCCTGTCCATCACCAACTCCCGGAGTTCACCCAAACTCATGTCCATTGAGTCAGTGATGCCATCTAGCCATCTCATCCTCTGTCGTCCCCTTCTCCTCCTGCCCCCAATCCCTCCCAGCATCACAGTCTTTTCCAATGAGTCAACTCTTCACATGAAGTGGCCAAAGTACTGGAGTTTCAGCTTTAGCACCATTCCTTCCAAAGAACACCCAGGGCTAATCTCTTTTAGAATGGACTGGTTGGATCTCCTTGCAGTTCAAGGGACTCTCAAGAGTCTTCTCCAACACCACAGTTCAAAAGCATCA
>SJYA01007429.1:0-31065 GCA_006410615.1 Neotragus moschatus
TGTCCAAAGACACAAAAGGGAACGTGGCCAGCTACAACTAGGGGTTATCATCCTAAGTGAAGTAAGTCAGAAAGAAAAAGAAAAATACCATATTATATCACTTGTATGTGGAATCTAAAATAGGATACAATGAACCTATCTACCAAACAGAAATAGACTCACAGACATAGAGATCAGACTTGTGGTTGCCAAGGGGGGTGGGGGGAGAGAGAGGGATGGACTGGGAGCTTGGGGTTGGTAGATGCAAGCTATTACATTTAGAATGGATCAACAACAAGGTCCTAATGTATAGCACAGGGAAATGATTCAACATCCTGTTATAAGGACTAGTGGCTCAGATGGTAAAGCGTGTGCCTACAATGCGGGAGACCCGAGTTCAATCCCTGAGTCAGGAAGATCTCCTGGGGAAGGAAATGGCAACCCACTCCAGTATTCTTGCCTGGAAAATCCCATGGACAGAGAAGCCTGGTAGGCTACAGTCCATGGGACTGCAAAGAGTCAGACATGACTGAGCGACTTCACTTTCTTTCCTGTTATAAACCATAATGGAAAAGAATATTAAAACAGAATGCATATAGGTGTATAACTGAGTCTTTGCCATACAGCAGAGATTGGCACAACATTGTAAATTACCTATTGTTGTTGTTCAGTCGCTCAGTCGTGTCCAACTGTTTGTGACCCCATGGACTGCAACACATCAAGTCTCCCTGTCCTTCACCATCTACCAGAGTTTGCCCAATTCATGTCCATTGAATTGGTGATGCTATCCAACCATCTCATCCTCTGTCATCCCCTTCTCATCCTGCCCTCAATCTTTCCCAGCATCAGGGTCTTTTCCAGTGAGTCGGCACTTCGCATCAGGTGGCCAAAGTATTGGAGCTTCAGCTTCAGCATCAGTCCTTCCAATGAGTATTCAGGGTTGATATCCTTTAGGACTGATACTTCATCTAAAAATTAATTAATTTTTAAAAGTATAATTTGGCCAGCAAAGGGGAGAAGAGCAGGCACTAAGGAAGCCTGATCCCTCACACCCTAATCACGTGGGGCCCAGCAAGACCGAGACATGGAGACTCTCCCCTGCTCCAGGCTAGCACTGGGAGGTGGGCAGAGCACTGGGAGAGACCCTCTCTCCTGGGCAGGTGCTTAGGGAAGATTGAAAGCTGAGCATGCAACAAGAACCTGACAAAACCCTCCAGCACACCAGCCTCCGTGGGGTCTCCCTGGAGGAACCGGAAGCTGAGGGTGTGATGAAGGAAGCCACAGCAACAACAAAGCCGAAACCATCCTTGATGCTTCACTATATTGGCCAGCAGAGGAGCCACACCATGTGCAGGCAGGATTACGTGGTCCAGGGTTGCACAGAGGAAAAGAGGCGGACTTTGAACGCCAAGACCTAACGGGTAACGGGGGTTCAAGGACCCTCCCTCCCCTTCACCTTGACCACCTCAACTTGGCACCAATAAAGCATACTGCAAAAACTCTGTATTAGTCAGGGTTCCTAGAAGCATAAGCAATAGGTAGAGACATAACAGATAGTAATAGATAGATGTGTGCATACTCAATCGTGTCTGACTCTTTGTGACTTTCTGGACTGTATCCCACAAGGATTCTCTGTCCATGGGATTTCCCAGGCAAGAAGGCTAGAACGGGTTGCTATTTCCTTCCCCAGGGTATCTTCCCACCCAGGGAGCGAGCCCCCATCTCCACTGAGACACCTGGAAAGCCCTCAATAGATTGATAAAATAGATATACAGATGGACAGATAGATAGGACAGAAAGCTCGAGACATATGGGCAAATATACATATGCATATAAATAGATTAGTGATTATGGAGGCTCAAGTTCCACAATCTGCCATCTGAAAGCTGAAGACCAGGAATGCCAGTGGCCTCTAACCTCCAGCTCAAGTCCAAAGGCATGAGCACCAAGAGAACCAGTGGTATAAATCTCAGTCATCAAGGGCAGGAGAAGAGCAACGACGCGAGTCAGGCAGAGAGAGCAAATTCTCCTTTCCCCTCCCCTTTTGTTTTATTCAGGCCCTCCATAGACTGAAAGATGCCCACTGGCTTTGCGGAAGGCAATCGGCCTTACTCAGTCCACTGATCCAAATTATAATCTCATCCAGAATCACTTTCATGGACACACCCAGAAATAAGGTTTCACCAAATATCTGGATACCCTGTGACCCTGTCAATTTGATGCATAAAAATAAACATCCTAGACCCCAGTACTTACCTAGGCTTAAAGGCCTTCCAAGGCATTGGGCATCGTTAGCATGTCTCCATCACCTTCTTCAGGATTCCCTGGAGCTCAAATGGTAAAGAATGTGCCTGCAGAGAAGGAGACCTGGTTCAATCCCTTGTTCGGAAAGATCCTCTGGAGAAGAGAATGGCAACCCACTCCAGTATTCTTGCCTGGAGAATCCCATGGACAGCGGAGCCTAGCAGGCTACAGTCCATGGGGTCACAAAGAGTCAGACAAGGTTGAGCTACTTCACCTTCTTCACCCTCATATCTACAGGTTATACGGCAAGCCCTTAATAGTTCAACTCTGCCTTTAGCTTTCTTAAGTGGTGATTTCTCTTTTTATTATGTGGGCCATTTTTTTTAAGTCTTTATTGAGTTTGTTACAGTATTGCTTCTGTGTTATGGCCATGAGGCATGTGAGATCTGAGCTCCTCTACCAGGGATCAAACCCACACCCCCTGCACTGGAAGACAAAGTCTTGACCACTGGACCACCAGGAAGTCCTATCAGTGCCTTTAATACAATTAACAATGACAGCTCACAGGTCTTCAGCTTGATTGGTGTTATTTCCTGTTCCAGGCACATAGCCTATCTCATGCAGCTCTGCTATCCTTGTGAAGTATCAGTTCTATTACCCCCATTTCACAGCTGAGGAAACTGAGGTTTAGAAAGTTAAATGACGGACCACCTTCTCGTAGCCAGCACACGATGAAGGTGAGATCCCAACAAGGGCATTTACACAAGGCTACACTTTGATCTGCCTGCTCAGTCCCTGTCATGGACTTGATCATGTCTGTTGAGCTTCACAACAACTCAGTGACGTGAATTGACATGAACAAAATTTTCCCTATTAAAAAAGATGAAAAAAAAACTAAGGCTCCTAATATGGTAAATGCCTTTCCAAAGTTTCACAGCAATAAGAGGCAGGATTGATTCTCAAACCAAATATTTTTTATGCCAAATGACCACCGAGGCCCCTACGCTCATCACTGGCATGGTGGTATTTACACACGTTGAATAGTTGCCAACAATACACACAGGGTGATCTGTAAGAATGATGAGTCCTGGACTCATAGCCTAAGGGATCTAACGATATTGAGTGGCAGGTCATGAAATGGAATAGTCACAGTTTAAGAGATAATTGTAATTCATTGTCTTCTACAGGTGGAAAAACCCATTTCCAAGGATATCAGAAAACAACATGTTAAAGGTAAAGTCAAATCATGAAGTTTGAAATATATCTGTATATTTTTAGATTTTTCTCAACAAGGTTATCTATTAAATTAACCTTCATCTAGTGTTTTCTAATTTTGGAAAGACTCTCTCACATCTTATGCCTTTTTATCACCTTACCTTATTAATGAGGAGGTTGACTGTGAAAAGTCATATTCCATGTTGTACAATTGTTTTGAAACATACATGTCTTGCCTCAAATACATAGCTAAGTTATTTCTCTAACCATACCCTTGTAAAATTGAAAGATATACATCTAATTTTAAAATCTTTATTAATTAATATGAAAACAGATTTTAAAGCTTTAGGCAAAGCAACTCAATTTGGAGATGAAGATACAGGTAAGAAACTGAAAGGAAACAATTCAGCAGTGCTAGAAGCACAGACGGAGGGTAGCTACAGTCATTTAATTGAATCCTATACATTATAGCTTCTCTCATCACTTTCCCCAGTGTCCCCTTCTTCTTTTTACAATGTCCACTTGGAAAAGATGACAGCCCCATGATTTACATTTCCCAGCAGCTGAAACATATCAAATTCATCTTTTATGTGTCTTATGCTATATTCTGTAACATATTGCTAACAACAAATTTTCATTAATGGGAAAGTGTAATTGTTAAGAGTTCTAAGAGGGAAGAGATGGCACGTCCAAATTAGGATCATTTAAAGAGGTTTATTTATAAAGGAACTGTTTACTAAGGTATGTGAGGTGTTGGGGAAGACTGTAGGATGACGCAGGCCCTAGGGCCTGTAGCAGTGGAATTATTACCACTCCTAAACCCAGAGATGAGGGGACGGCCAAGAAAACAAGAAGGCGCTCCGCACCTTGAGAGGGGCAGTGGCCGTTTTTGAGGGACATCACCAGCCCACGTGGACTTCCCTGGTGGCTCCGACGGTAAAGCGCCGGGAGATCCAGGTTTGATCCCTGGGTCAGAAGATCTCCTGGAGAAGGAAATGGCACCCCAATCCAGTACTCTTGCCTGGAAAATCCCATGGACAGAGGAGCCTGGGAAGCTACAGTCCATGGGATCGCTAAGAATCAGACACGACTGAGCGACTTCACTTTCCTTACTTTCCTCCCAGGGTGGGAATGAATGGAATACATGCCCCAACCTCCCTCTCCAAACTCCCTCTTGTCTCCTGCTGGGACTTCCCAATGGCCAAACCCAACCAGAAAGCACAGGGCCAGTTTGCCTGTGCTGGTTGGTCCCCGAGGATTGAGAGCAGGTGGAGCAGAGTGGACCAGACAAACAATGGACCTGGAGGCACAAGAGAAGATGCCCACAAAGGGAAGTGAGGCGGAAGGAGCAAGGAGAGCGGCGGACGCCCTGGCTCTGACACGCCCTGGCTGTGTGACCTTAAGTGAGGCACCTAACCTTTCTGAGCCTTTACTTTCCTCCTCTTGAAATGTGAAGTCGCCAGGTCTTTTATGACTCTTCAGTTGAACTGCATAAGCAGAAACAGGAGACAAGGGCTGTTCCCTGCCCCATCTCTCCTCTCCACCTTCCATAGCCTGACTGACCCCTGTCTATCTGCCCTCTAGACCCCTTTAAACCATCCCCAATAGGGAAGCTTTCCTATTCCTGTTGAGTCCAAGAACATGGAAATGCCTTTGATGTACACAGCCCTTGATTTAGAGCTTTCCTTCGGTAACTGGTGTATTAGTATTGCTAGCCTTCAGAAGACCACATGAATTATATAGCAGTTTTTTCCTGCCTGACGGAGAAAGGGCCCAGAGCACCGAGCACAGAGGGACCCCAAAGCAGACCATCATTATTTGACCTACACAGGGGTCCCAGGCCATAATAGAACCTTCATAGCCATTTATGGAGAAATGAGTCCTGGAAAGTGAAAGTCCTTCAGTTGTGTCTGACTCTTTGCAACCCCACGGACTATGCAGTTCATGGAGTTCTCCAAGCCAGAATACTGGAGTGGGTAGCCTTTTCCTTCTCCAAGGGATCTTCCCAACCCAGGGATCGAACCCAGGTCTCCTGCATCACAGGCAGACTCTTTACCAGCTGGGCCACAAGGGAAGCCCTGAGTCCTAGGGAGAAAGGTAAGAAACGGGTTTCACAATTCTTCTCTTTTTTTAATAGTTCACTCTAGACATAAAGCTTCATTTCTTTGATGGCAGAATCTTCTTTGACCACCATTCTACATGTATTAATACATCTGTGTGACAGTCCAGATGGTTCTAATACCAATTCCAGCGTGCATAGGGAGCAGTTCTTCCCCTCACACGTCATCAAGCAATTCTCTGGACACCAGCTGGGTGTCCTACAATTCAGCCAAGTTCTGGCACTGTCCACCCAGAGGCAGCATCGGATGAACAAGTTAAGGGTTCGGTCCTACCAGACCGCATCTCATCACCACTGCAGATGCTGCCATGAGCCGATTACCACCTGCGCTCCTATAGATTGAAGGCTCCATCCACCCCTTCCGTGGGTTCAGTTACTTTGTTAGAGTGGCTCACATAACTCAAAGAAACATCTTACTTACTAAATCGCCAATGTATCATTAAAAGGATGTAACCCAGGAACAGTCAGATGGAAGAGACACAGAAGGGAGGTATTGGGAAAAGGTGGAGAGCTGCCATGGTTCTTGAATCTCTGTGTGTTCACTGACCTGGAAGCTTCAAACTCTCGGGAGTTTGTGGAGGCTTCATTATGTAGGCATGGCTGATTACATCATTAGCCGTTGGCGACTGAACTCAATCTCAAGCCACTCCTCGCTTCCTAGAAGTAGGGGTAGGTTTAGATTTGGAGGACTGTAAGTTTCAACCCTCCAATCACATGGTCAGCTCCACTGCCCACCAGCCCCCATCCTTGCTGCTGCTGCTAAGTCACTTCAGTCGTGTCCGACTCTGTGTGACCCCATAGATGGCAGCCCACCAGGCTCCCCCGTCCCTGGGATTCTCCAGGCAAGAACACTGGAGTGGGTTGCCATTTCCTTCTCCAATGCATGAAAGGGAAAAGTGAAAGTGAAGTCGCTCAGTCGTGTACAACCCTTAGCGACCCCACGGACTGCAGCCTCCCAGGCTCCTCCGTCCATGGGATTTTCCAGGCAGGAGTAATGGAGTGAGGTGCCATCACCTTCCCTAAGCCCCCATCCTTAGGTAGGATCTAAAAGTCATCTCCTTAACATAACAAAAGATGCTTAGATAGCTCTCATCACTTAGGAAATTCCAAAGGATTTAGGAGTTTTGTGCCAGACACAGAGATGAAAACTAAACATACATTTCTCACTATAAATCACAAATCACAACTATTCATTCATCTATTTATTTATACTTCACCTTAGCTCACAACTGTTGGAGTAGTTAACAAAAGCTTGCATGGTATAGCAGGAAAAGTTTTAAATCATAGGAAATATAGAGACAGACAAAGGTAAATATGAAATTCAGGATCCTAAGACACAAGACATTGCATTCTATTAAAATTAAACTACTAGTTTGCTTCGAGCTTCCCAGTAGTCTGTGCAAAAAGGGAGAGCCTGCTTTTTCACATGAAAAAGCATTAATCGCCCCAAGTAAGAAAAGAGGAAAGCAATTCCTCAAGGAGTACAACAAGAACACATCTTTCAGAGTTAAATTAGTCCTGCCAGTTTTATAGCTGGCTGGTATCCGGGTACCATGGCTGAAAAATATAGCTGTTTTTGTAAAGCTAGTGTATGCATGCTAAGTCACTTCAGTCATAGCCAACTCTTTATGACCCCACGGGCTGTAGCCCACCAGGCTCCTCTGTCCAGGGGATTCTCCAGGCAAGAATACTGGAGTGGGTTGCCATGCCCTCCTCCAGGGGGTCTTCCCAAGCCGGGGATCGAGTCCACGCCTCTTATGTCTCCTGCCTTGGCAGGTGGGCTCTTTACCACTAGTACCACCTGGGAAGCCCCTTTTAAAAGCAGACCCCAGTGTAAACTGCAGAGGGAACCTCAGCGAAAACAAAGCTCACGGAAGTTCAGCTTGTAAGTTGCATGGAAAACTTCTCCAATGAGAATAACTTTCTTTGTGTCTTCTCTTCCTACTCTTTCATAATTGATGGTTTTGTATTACTATCCAGAGCTCTGAGGGACTGTACTGAGAAGGAAGCTGGAAGGGAGAAAAGTAATATGAATATCCTCATTTTTTGGATCAGGCATCTTTCTGGAAAATGCTTGAATGATTTATGTGTTTATTACAAAATTCTGTATGTTTGATGCAAACACATTCTCAGATAATTTATTCATTCTCACAAAATGTCATCAAGAAAAACATATTGGGTGGTTCAGTCATGGCAGAGTTTTATGATGATATTTTTCATCAAGTTGAGCAGTTATAGATTTATGTTAATGTACATTTCATATTATTTTTCTTGAAATCATATTCTGACATTATCTGGAAACCATCAGATTTCAAGAACTTATCTTCCCTGAAGCCTGGCTTCTTGCTAAAAATGGATAAAAGTTTATTTGGGAGCAAAGTATTCATACAGTGTAAGTTGGTTGTGAAAGTGTTAATCACTTAGTCATGTCTGACCCTTTGTGATCCCATGGACTGAACCCCACCAAGCTGCTCTGCCCCTGGATTTTTCCAGGCACAAATACTGGAGTGGGTAAACATTCCCTTCTCAGGGGGTTGTGATGAACCATTAATTAGCATTAACCATAGATGCAGAAGAAACTTTCTCTTTTTAAATGAGGATAGCTGTAATATTCAAAAGTGGTGTGGCTTAGCTTCTCTCTCTTTTTTTTCTTTTTTTAAATTGGAGGATAATTGCTTTACAATGTTGCGTTGGTTTCTGCTGCACAGCAACACGGATCAACTCTAAGTGGCTGAGCTTCTTAACGCTGAGCAGAAAGGAGGCTAAAATGAGTTTTTCTTTGCCTTCCATGTGAACCAAGCACCAACTCTAAACCAATTTCCTTAGAGGTGAAAAGCACGTCATATATAAGAATGAACTTATAACAAAATACGATAAACGATCCATGAAAAGAAAGAAGGAATTACATACAGGTGACTGAACCTGTATATCCAGAAACATGAGCTTGGTTGAAAAGAAGTACAATACAATTCCATAATATGCCATCAAAAGACCTTTCTACCAGTTTGCTTTTTATCAAATTTAGATGCCAAAGAGTTTTGAGTTAATCTGAATCTACCCCCCTTATCTTATGCCAAGAGGCTTAAAACCTCACATAAGGTCACAGAGCAAGCAGTCCCATCCTAGACCAGAGCCCAGTCTTTTGTCAATATGGTAATGTTTCCAGAGTTATACTATATTTGCTAGTATCTAAAATTTTTTCTGCAGACTCCCTAAATGATTTCTTATTCACCAAACTCCAGTATTCTTGCCTGGAGAATCCCATGGACAGAGGAGCCTGAAAGGCTACAGTCCACAGGGATGTGCAGGGTTGGACACAGCTGAAGTAACTCAGCACAGCACTTGGCACAAACTATGCAAGGTTTTCGGAGAAGGAAATGGCAACCCACTCCAGTATTCTTGCCTGCAGAATCCTGTGGACAGACGAGCCTGGTGGGCTGCTGAGTCGGACACGACTGAAGCGATTTATGCATGCATGCATTGGAGAAGGAAATGGCAAACCACTCCAGTATTCTTGCCTAGAGAATCCCAGGGACGGAGGAGCGTGGTGGGCTGCCGTCTATGGGGTCGCACAGAGTCCAGACACGACTGAAGCAACTTAGTAGCAGCAGCAGCATGCAAGATTTTAGCGCAAATGACAGGAATTGATGGGTGATACTGCCCTCTCGTGGCAGAACCCGGCGACACAAAACATGACAAAGAGGATGGAATTTGCCTTCCTATAGATTATATCCTTAACAAAAATCACAAGCTTTAGGCCACAGACCTAGAAACAGTCAGAAATAAATTTAAGATTATCCTCCTACCACCATTTAGATTTAAGTTTATTTCAGACACAAACAGTGGCTCAAAGTAATAGAAGTCATGTTCCTGTTCAGGCGCGAAAAAAAAAAAAAAAGTGATAGACACATTGCAACATGATCAGTTCAAAGCTGATGTTATGCATGTCGTAATGTTACAGATGTCGAACTACAGGACAGTATTTTGTCTCACCGTCACAAAGAGAAAGAAAAGTGTTAGCTAACCGCTCATGTACCAAACACACATTTCAATAGAGAGCAACAGGGAAGCCACAAATAGAAGAGTTAGAACCAAGGCAGTTACAACACCGTGTGACAGCCACCAGGGTAGACGTGCACTTTATGCAAAATCGCTTTGCGCCAGGGCACAGAAGACCTTAGGCCACGAGGAGCCCTCAGTCTGGTCAGGCCTCTACCACCCTTGATTGTGCCCCAACAGGAGAACTGTGAGTCCTAGGACTGATTCACATAGCAGGGCACACAGAGCTGAGGTGGGAGGCAGTGACCTCAGGGAAGGTTAAATATTATGTCTGAAATGCAGCAGCAGCCAGAATGTGGTTGCGTGAAGGCTGGATCTGGGGACAAGGACTCCTGGGTTCCAATCCGTTTTACGACTTCACAAATACCTACAAAGAACTTAACCTCTCGAAGTTCCCATGTCTCTGAAAGGGAGGAAATGCCTGTACATCACCAGATACCTGTCTCTCGTAAGGTACTAACCGATGCAAATCCTGTAGCACACTTCTTGACACATGATGGACCCTCGGCCAAGGGGTACTGGACCGAACTAATGACTTTCACAAGTCTTTCCTCCTTCACTTATTTTTGCCCTTCTCCCCACCCTGGAATATCTCCCCGCCTCTCTGTGTAGGCTGAAACCATGCTTGATCTAGTTTGGTGCTGCGCAAACACAGTAAATCTGTTACTGATGAACACAAAAATAAACTCCTTAACCTTAAAGATTAAACTGGACTGAACGTTGTTTTCCCCGCAGCAAACACATAGCGCCATGCGGAGCACATAGTGGATGCATACTGAACCCTACAGTAACTCTAAAAGTAGCCCATGTTAATAAAAGTGTATCAGATAAGCATTCTCGGGGGTCACAGAACCACCAAGAGATGAGCCTGTGATGCTGAGCCTCGAGTCCCCATTATGTAGGGGCCTGCAAGGGGCAAGCCAAGAAACCCAATTGCTTCTGGAGCCATCTCTGTTCGTGATGTGAACTTGTTAGTGAAAGTTCATGTGCCCAATGCACAGTGAGGCCACACAGACCAAAACGGTGGTGTTTGGAGCAGAGAAAGGTTTATTGCAGGGCCATGGAAGGAGCTGGGTGGCTCACGATCTAAAAAAGCCTGAGCTCCCCGAAAGGTTTTGGCAAAGCATTTTCACAAGCCAGGTGAGGGAGGTGGGCGACAGGGTACATGAGGGAGCAGGGTGGTGTCACAAGGATTCACATCGTCAGTCCTGAGGAAGCCTGCAGCTGTGCTCATGGTCACCAAATAGTTAGCATCTTCCATTTGATGGGAGTTTTACCATCAGTAAAACAACTCAGGAAACATGCATCAACTACTGCTATCCAGGGCCTTCAGAGAGGAGCGAAAGCAGAGGATATGATGGAAGGTCCCATAAGGGCCTGTCAGTTATAAATAAAGGCAAATGATTTTCCTGGGGCTTCCCAGGTGGCACAGTGGGAAAGAATCCACCTGCCAATGCAGGAGACGCAAGAAATGCAGGTTCGATCCCTGGGTTGGGAAGATCCCCTGGAGTAGGAAATGGCAACCCACTCTAGTATTCTTGCCTAGAAAATTCCAAGGACAGAGGAGCCTGGCAGGCTTCCTGGGGCTGTGAGGAGTAGGACACCATCCGGTGATTGAGCACGCACGCGCACACACACACGCGCCCTTAATATCCCATCTGTAGAAATACGGTAGAACACAATGGCCCCTAGCATTTTGTGAATCTGTGGGTGTGGTTCATACATACAAATCCACCCCCTCCACTGCTCACCCACCCCATCGCCTCTGAAGCCTTGGTCCTTCCCTTCACCCTGCCTACCCACCTTGCCTCCACTCCCTGAGACACTGAGGTCAGCCAAAAAGATGTCTCCCATGCTTGTTTAGAAAGAGACGTCTATCCCACACCCGCTACTAAGCCCCAAGGTGCAGCTGTTGACACAGAAGTTCCTAAGAAATTGCACTTTCCAACATTACTTGAGGAGCTGTTAAAGTCAGCAAGTCCCTCCCACATCCCAGGCTTTGCCTAACTTAAGCCCTCTCCACTCAACCCCAAGAGTGGTTTCAGCAATTTACTGCTGAAATTAATTTCTGAAAGTTTCCACAGACTTTCTCAAAAGGCAAAAAGGTTTCTCAGAATAGGCCTTATGAAATATACACCAGCCACTTGGATCATTTCTTCTTTGCATGCTTCTGTAATTAATCATCAGGGCATGAAATTCCAGTGGTTCACTTTCATGTATTAATATTATAAAACTCTTAGACATCATAAGTACTGCAAAGAGGCCAGGTTTTACCCAATTTTTTCCAGAGTCTATGTTTTAATTACGTAATATTACACTGATGCTTTGTTTCCAAAAGTGTTCATTGTCATGATCACATTTCATAAACAAAGGGTATTGCATGTATTTAACACAAACCAACTAGGAGCTAATTCAAAACAAGTGTATTTTATTTACTCCTAACCATCCAAGGAACTACACTTCATGATCTGTGCTTTATATACACGAAAACAAGCCCGGAACGTTTAAATAATTTGCCCAAGATTACTCAGTCAGTGATGGCAGGGAGGGGTGAGATTAGAAGCCAACTTGTATGATTTCAAAGATCTCATCTGCGCCATCGTCCCTTCCATCAAGAAACAAATTCTTGTATGTCTATCTTCTTGTCCAACCATTTAAATCACAGATGAGAATACCAAACAATAGAGCAAACCCTGATTTGTAGCTTCCGTCAGTTTCTATGGTGCAGATACTGCTAGGGCAGAGTATCAAATTCAAGAGTATCAGTTCAAGACCACTGAACAGGAAGATGGGAAGACAAGCCATATTTTAGTGATTTCCACCATAGACACGATAGAGGTAAAGAACTTCAACAGCATAGACGGATGTGGTAGAATAATCAGGNTCCGGGTACCATGGCTGAAAAATATAGCTGTTTTTGTAAAGCTAGTGTATGCATGCTAAGTCACTTCAGTCATAGCCAACTCTTTATGACCCCACGGGCTGTAGCCCACCAGGCTCCTCTGTCCAGGGGATTCTCCAGGCAAGAATACTGGAGTGGGTTGCCATGCCCTCCTCCAGGGGGTCTTCCCAAGCCGGGGATCGAGTCCACGCCTCTTATGTCTCCTGCCTTGGCAGGTGGGCTCTTTACCACTAGTACCACCTGGGAAGCCCCTTTTAAAAGCAGACCCCAGTGTAAACTGCAGAGGGAACCTCAGCGAAAACAAAGCTCACGGAAGTTCAGCTTGTAAGTTGCATGGAAAACTTCTCCAATGAGAATAACTTTCTTTGTGTCTTCTCTTCCTACTCTTTCATAATTGATGGTTTTGTATTACTATCCAGAGCTCTGAGGGACTGTACTGAGAAGGAAGCTGGAAGGGAGAAAAGTAATATGAATATCCTCATTTTTTGGATCAGGCATCTTTCTGGAAAATGCTTGAATGATTTATGTGTTTATTACAAAATTCTGTATGTTTGATGCAAACACATTCTCAGATAATTTATTCATTCTCACAAAATGTCATCAAGAAAAACATATTGGGTGGTTCAGTCATGGCAGAGTTTTATGATGATATTTTTCATCAAGTTGAGCAGTTATAGATTTATGTTAATGTACATTTCATATTATTTTTCTTGAAATCATATTCTGACATTATCTGGAAACCATCAGATTTCAAGAACTTATCTTCCCTGAAGCCTGGCTTCTTCCTAAAAATGGATAAAAGTTTATTTGGGAGCAAAGTATTCATACAGTGTAAGTTGGTTGTGAAAGTGTTAATCACTTAGTCATGTCTGACCCTTTGTGATCCCATGGACTGAACCCCACCAAGCTGCTCTGCCCCTGGATTTTTCCAGGCACAAATACTGGAGTGGGTAAACATTCCCTTCTCAGGGGGTTGTGATGAACCATTAATTAGCATTAACCATAGATGCAGAAGAAACTTTCTCTTTTTAAATGAGGATAGCTGTAATATTCAAAAGTGGTGTGGCTTAGCTTCTCTCTCTTTTTTTTCTTTTTTTAAATTGGAGGATAATTGCTTTACAATGTTGCGTTGGTTTCTGCTGCACAGCAACACGGATCAACTCTAAGTGGCTGAGCTTCTTAACGCTGAGCAGAAAGGAGGCTAAAATGAGTTTTTCTTTGCCTTCCATGTGAACCAAGCACCAACTCTAAACCAATTTCCTTAGAGGTGAAAAGCACGTCATATATAAGAATGAACTTATAACAAAATACGATAAACGATCCATGAAAAGAAAGAAGGAATTACATACAGGTGACTGAACCTGTATATCCAGAAACATGAGCTTGGTTGAAAAGAAGTACAATACAATTCCATAATATGCCATCAAAAGACCTTTCTACCAGTTTGCTTTTTATCAAATTTAGATGCCAAAGAGTTTTGAGTTAATCTGAATCTACCCCCCTTATCTTATGCCAAGAGGCTTAAAACCTCACATAAGGTCACAGAGCAAGCAGTCCCATCCTAGACCAGAGCCCAGTCTTTTGTCAATATGGTAATGTTTCCAGAGTTATACTATATTTGCTAGTATCTAAAATTTTTTCTGCAGACTCCCTAAATGATTTCTTATTCACCAAACTCCAGTATTCTTGCCTGGAGAATCCCATGGACAGAGGAGCCTGAAAGGCTACAGTCCACGGGGATGTGCAGGGTTGGACATAGCTGAAGTAACTCAGCACAGCACTTGGCACAAACTATGCAAGGTTTTCGGAGAAGGAAATGGCAACCCACTCCAGTATTCTTGCCTGCAGAATCCTGTGGACAGACGAGCCTGGTGGGCTGCTGAGTCGGACACGACTGAAGCGATTTATGCATGCATGCATTGGAGAAGGAAATGGCAAACCACTCCAGTATTCTTGCCTAGAGAATCCCAGGGACGGAGGAGCGTGGTGGGCTGCCGTCTATGGGGTCGCACAGAGTCCAGACACGACTGAAGCAACTTAGTAGCAGCAGCAGCATGCAAGATTTTAGCGCAAATGACAGGAATTGATGGGTGATACTGCCCTCTCGTGGCAGAACCCGGCGACACAAAACATGACAAAGAGGATGGAATTTGCCTTCCTATAGATTATATCCTTAACAAAAATCACAAGCTTTAGGCCACAGACCTAGAAACAGTCAGAAATAAATTTAAGATTATCCTCCTACCACCATTTAGATTTAAGTTTATTTCAGACACAAACAGTGGCTCAAAGTAATAGAAGTCATGTTCCTGTTCAGGCGCGAAAAAAAAAAAAAAAAGTGATAGACACATTGCAACATGATCAGTTCAAAGCTGATGTTATGCATGTCGTAATGTTACAGATGTCGAACTACAGGACAGTATTTTGTCTCACCGTCACAAAGAGAAAGAAAAGTGTTAGCTAACCGCTCATGTACCAAACACACATTTCAATAGAGAGCAACAGGGAAGCCACAAATAGAAGAGTTAGAACCAAGGCAGTTACAACACCGTGTGACAGCCACCAGGGTAGACGTGCACTTTATGCAAAATCGCTTTGCGCCAGGGCACAGAAGACCTTAGGCCACGAGGAGCCCTCAGTCTGGTCAGGCCTCTACCACCCTTGATTGTGCCCCAACAGGAGAACTGTGAGTCCTAGGACTGATTCACATAGCAGGGCACACAGAGCTGAGGTGGGAGGCAGTGACCTCAGGGAAGGTTAAATATTATGTCTGAAATGCAGCAGCAGCCAGAATGTGGTTGCGTGAAGGCTGGATCTGGGGACAAGGACTCCTGGGTTCCAATCCGTTTTACGACTTCACAAATACCTACAAAGAACTTAACCTCTCGAAGTTCCCATGTCTCTGAAAGGGAGGAAATGCCTGTACATCACCAGATACCTGTCTCTCGTAAGGTACTAACCAATGCAAATCCTGTAGCACACTTCTTGACACATGATGGACCCTCGGCCAAGGGGTACTGGACCGAACTAATGACTTTCACAACTCTTTCCTCCCTCACTTATCCTTGCCCTTCTCCCCGCCCTGGAATATCTCCCCGCCTCTCTGTGTAGGCTGAAACCATGCTTGATCTAGTTTGGTGCTGAGCAAACACAGTAAATCTGTTACTGATGAACACAAAAATAAACTCCTTAACCTTAAAGATTAAACTGGACTGAACGTTGTTTTCCCCGCAGCAAACACATAGCGCCATGCGGAGCACATAGTGGATGCATACTGAACCCTACAGTAACTCTAAAAGTAGCCCATGTTAATAAAAGTGTATCAGATAAGCATTGTCGGGGGTCACAGAACCACCAAGAGATGAGCCTGTGATGCTGAGCCTCGAGTCCCCATTATGTAGGGGCCTGCAAGGGGCAAGCCAAGAAACCCAATTGCTTCTGGAGCCATCTCTGTTCGTGATGTGAACTTGTTAGTGAAAGTTCATGTGCCCAATGCACAGTGAGGCCACACAGACCAAAACGGTGGTGTTTGGAGCAGAGAAAGGTTTATTGCAGGGCCATGGAAGGAGCTGGGTGGCTCACGATCTAAAAAAGCCTGAGCTCCCCGAAAGGTTTTGGCAAAGCATTTTCACAAGCCAGGTGAGGGAGGTGGGCGACAGGGTACATGAGGGAGCAGGGTGGTGTCACAAGGATTCACATCGTCAGTCCTGAGGAAGCCTGCAGCTGTGCTCATGGTCACCAAATAGTTAACATCTTCCCTTTGGTGGGGGTTTTACCATCAGTAAAACAACTCAGGAAACATGCATCAACTACTGCTATCCAGGGCCTTCAGAGAGGAGCGAAAGCAGAGGATATGATGGAAGGTCCCATAAGGGCCTGTCAGTTATAAATAAAGGCAAATGATTTTCCTGGGGCTTCCCAGGTGGCACAGTGGGAAAGAATCCACCTGCCAGTGCAGGAGACGCAAGAAATGCAGGTTCGATCCCTGGGTTGGGAAGATCCCCTGGAGTAGGAAATGGCAACCCACTCTAGTATTCTTGCCTAGAAAATTCCAAGGACAGAGGAGCCTGGCAGGCTTCCTGGGGCTGTGAGGAGTAGGACACCATCCGGTGATTGAGCACGCACGCGCACACACACACGCGCCCTTAATATCCCATCTGTAGAAATACGGTAGAACACAATGGCCCCTAGCATTTTGTGAATCTGTGGGTGTGGTTCATACATACAAATCCACCCCCTCCACTGCTCACCCACCCCATCGCCTCTGAAGCCTTGGTCCTTCCCTTCACCCTGCCTACCCACCTTGCCTCCACTCCCTGAGACACTGAGGTCAGCCAAAAAGATGTCTCCCATGCTTGTTTAGAAAGAGACGTCTATCCCACACCCGCTACTAAGCCCCAAGGTGCAGCTGTTGACACAGAAGTTCCTAAGAAATTGCACTTTCCAACATTACTTGAGGAGCTGTTAAAGTCAGCAAGTCCCTCCCACATCCCAGGCTTTGCCTAACTTAAGCCCTCTCCACTCAACCCCAAGAGTGGTTTCAGCAATTTACTGCTGAAATTAATTTCTGAAAGTTTCCACAGACTTTCTCAAAAGGCAAAAAGGTTTCTCAGAATAGGCCTTATGAAATATACACCAGCCACTTGGATCATTTCTTCTTTGCATGCTTCTGTAATTAATCATCAGGGCATGAAATTCCAGTGGTTCACTTTCATGTATTAATATTATAAAACTCTTAGACATCATAAGTACTGCAAAGAGGCCAGGTTTTACCCAATTTTTTCCAGAGTCTATGTTTTAATTACGTAATATTACACTGATGCTTTGTTTCCAAAAGTGTTCATTGTCATGATCACATTTCATAAACAAAGGGTATTGCATGTATTTAACACAAACCAACTAGGAGCTAATTCAAAACAAGTGTATTTTATTTACTCCTAACCATCCAAGGAACTACACTTCATGATCTGTGCTTTATATACACGAAAACAAGCCCGGAACGTTTAAATAATTTGCCCAAGATTACTCAGTCAGTGATGGCAGGGAGGGGTGAGATTAGAAGCCAACTTGTATGATTTCAAAGATCTCATCTGCGCCATCGTCCCTTCCATCAAGAAACAAATTCTTGTATGTCTATCTTCTTGTCCAACCATTTAAATCACAGATGAGAATACCAAACAATAGAGCAAACCCTGATTTGTAGCTTCCGTCAGTTTCTATGGTGCAGATACTGCTAGGGCAGAGTATCAAATTCAAGAGTATCAGTTCAAGACCACTGAACAGGAAGATGGGAAGACAAGCCATATTTTAGTGATTTCCACCATAGACACGATAGAGGTAAAGAACTTCAACAGCATAGACGGATGTGGTAGAATAATCAGAAAGTCATGAGTTTTGGGCAAATGCTACCTTTTTCATAACTTCAGTGTACATTTACATAATTATTTTTTAAATATTGGCTGTGTTTAACACCTGCATTGCAGAATCCTGAAATTTTAACAACCAGCTCTTATAAACAGGCACCAGGCACACCACCCCTGCCCCAAAATGGACAAACAAGCCTCACGATACTTTCTTCTTCTCCCGGTTGTTGTTCAGTCGCTCAGTCAGGTCTGACTCTTTGCAACCCCATGGACTGCTGCACGCCAGGCTTCCCTGTCCTTCACCATCCCCCAGAGCTTGCTCAAACTCATATTGATCGAGTCAGTGATGCCATTCAACCATCTCATCCTCTGTTGTTCCCTTCTCCTGCCTTCAATCTTTCCCAGCATCAGGGTCTTTTCCAATGAGTCAGCTCTTCACAACAGGTGGCCAAAGTATTGGAGCTTCAGTTTCAGCATCAGTCCTTCCAGTAAATACACTGGTTTGATCTCCTGGCAGGGACTCTCAAGAATCTTCTCCAGCAAAGCCATCAGTTCTTCAGCACTCAGCCTTTATTGTCCAGTTCTCACATCCATACATAACTACTGGAAAAACCATAGCTTTGACTATATGGACCTTTGTAGGCAAAGTAATGTCTTCTCCCAGAGGCTTTGCTTTAACTTCACAGACCCCTGTAAGGTTGACAACTTCATGATTCCACCCTAATAAATTATGGAGATAATCAAACCGGGTCCAATAGGTTCTCCCTCCACACTGTGTTCAGCTCACTACATGGTCTCACAAGAAGCAACACATTTTGCAGCGGAAGTGAGTTTTATCTTGTCGCAAACTCAGGAGCAAAATAACAGTTGAGCAGATGTTGCTAATTACACATGTAGCCACCAGATGGCGAGCACGCCAGCCTCCTCCTAGAGAAAACTGCTTGATTGAATTTCAAGATGGGAAAAGACCCCAAAGAACACCTGTTTGGGTCTTCCGATGCAACAGGGAACTTTTCGTAACATTTGAGTTATTTGTGTACCTCATCAGGAAGGTAGATTGCCATTTTCTTTGTAATTTTCCATTATGCAATAATTTCCTAACAGTGGGTATGCAATAAAAGTCATTACTTGAAATGCATTAACTCATTTATTCCACACATGAGTTCCCATGAAGTATGAGTAATCAAGTCTCACTTTTCCAGAATAAAAATTGCAACTCTTTCTCAATCCATTTATTTCATAAGTATTTGTGAGCACCTGCTACGACCCTACCAATAGTAAGTAGCACAATCAAACTGCAAACTCAAGAAGTCCAGCTCCAAATCTCACCCTCTTCCAGTGTGTACCTGAGTTGTTATTACTTCTTAAACAAGCCCCATGCCCTCCCCAAAAAAGATGCCTACATTTTATCTGAATTATTATCAAAGCTATATGACACTCTGATGAGTTACTTCATCTTTTTGATCTAGCTTTCTCACTTGTGGAGTCCCTGAAGTTCATTTCTACCTATTAATTTGTAACATTTCAGTTATATAAGCAATAAATAAGAGAAATCCATGGCATAAATTATTTCTATTAGACCTATTTGATATAGCTGAAGCCCTCAGGGTTTTGCTGTTGCATATGATATCATATGATATCATGTACGGTTGTGAGAGTTAGACTGTGAAGAAGGCTGAGCGCCGAAGAATTGATGCTTTTGAACTGTGGTGTTGGAGAAGACTCTTGAGAGTCCCTTGGACTGCAAGGAGATCCAACCAGTCCATTCTGAAGGAGATCAGCCCTGGGATTTCTTTGGAAGGAATGATGCTAAAGCTGAAACTCCAGTATTTTGGCCACCTCATGCGAAGAGTTGACTCATTGGAAAAGACTCTGATGCTGGGAGGGATTGGGGGCAGGAGAAGAAGGGGACAACAGAGGATGAGATGGCTGGATGGCATCACTGACTTGATGGATGTGAGTCTTAGTGAACTCTGGGAGTTGGTGACGGACAGGGAGGCCTGGCGTGCTGAGATTCATGGGGTCGCAAAGAGTCGGACACGACTGAGTGACTGAACTGAACTGATGATATCATACACACATTTTTTTTTTATATTTTGAATTTTATAAATGTCTTCATTGAGATACAGTTCACGTACTATAAAATTCACTAATTTAAAGTGCACAATTCAGGGATNGACAGGGAGGCCTGGCGTGCTGAGATTCATGGGGTCGCAAAGAGTCGGACACGACTGAGTGACTGAACTGAACTGATGATATCATACACACATTTTTTTTTTATATTTTGAATTTTATAAATGTCTTCATTGAGATACAGTTCACGTACTATAAAATTCACTAATTTAAAGTGCACAATTCAGGGATTTCCCTGGTGGTCCAGTGGCTAACACTCCACGCTCTCAATGCAAGGAGTCCAGGTTCAATTCCTGGTCAGGGGCTAGATTCCACTTATCACAAGAAAGACTGAAGATCCCGCATGCCACAGCTAAGACCTGGCACAGCCAAATAAATATAACAAATATTTCTTTAAAAGAGAGAGAGAGTCTGACTCTTTAGAAACAGATGGACTTTGCTGGTGGTCCAATGGTTAAGGTTCTGAGCTTCCACTCCAGGGGGCATGGGTTCAATCCCTGGTGGGGGAACTATAAGATCCAGCATGCCAAAATAATTTAAAATTTTAAAGGATAAAATATGCAATTCAATGACTTTAGTATGTTCACAGAATTCTGCAACAAACAGCCACAATCTAAGTTTTGAAAACTGTATCTCCCCCCAACAAAAGCCTGTTCATTAGAAGTTGCTCCCCAAACCTTCCCCTTTCCCAAGAAATGACTAATATACTTCCTGTCTCTATGGATTTGCCCATCCTAGATTTTTAAAATATAAATGAAATCATGTAATACATAGTCTTTTAGCTTCCTTCATTGAGCATGTTTTAGAAGATCATCTATGTTGTAACATGTAACATGTACCTTATTCCTTTTTATTGCCAAATCATAGTCCTTAGTATAGATATAGTTGTTTACCCTTTCACCATATTGTTTACTTTTTCATCAGTTAATAAACATTTGGATGGATTTTACCTTTTGACTTTTATGATAGTACTGTTCTGAAAATTCACGTACAAGTTTTGATATGGCTATATGTTTGGCTTTCTCTTTAGTATATCATGTCCAACTCTTTGCAACTCCAGGGACTGTAGCCTGCCAGGCTTCTCTGTCCAGGGGATTCTCCAGGCAAGAATACTGGAGTGGGTTGCCATTTCCTACTCCAGGGGAGCTTCCTGACCCAGGAGCCGAACTTGAGCCTCCTGAATCTCCTGCACTGCAGGCGGATTCTTTACCCTTGAGCCACCAGGGGAAGCCCATAGAGAAAAGATGCGCCGTGGTTAAGGCAAAGTCATCACAGCCTACATGACCCCACGTGACCCTGTGCACATTCTCACCTTCACCACCGCTGCCTGGAGAGTGTTGTGGGTTGTGCTTAGTCACTCAGCCATGCCCAACTCTTTGAGACCCCATGTACTATATCCTGCTAGGCTCCTCTGTGCATGGGGATTCGCCAGGCAAGGATACTAGAGTGGGTTGCCATGACCTCCTCCAGGGGATCTTCCCTACCCAGGGGCTGAA
This sequence comes from Neotragus moschatus, assembly GCA_006410615.1. Taxonomy (NCBI): domain Eukaryota; kingdom Metazoa; phylum Chordata; class Mammalia; order Artiodactyla; family Bovidae; genus Neotragus; species Neotragus moschatus. The sequence goes on from SJYA01007429.1 coordinate 21,511, forward strand.
CCCAGGTCTCCCGAACTACAGGGAGGTTCTTTACCATCTGCACCACCAGGGAAGCCCAGAGAGTAGAACCCCTTGGCTCTCATCCCAGCCCAGGGCCTTAGTACTTGCTGCTCCCTCTGACAGGGACACTTGCCCAGGTATTCGCATGTGTGTGCCTTCACTTTCGTCAAGCTTCTGTTGTCATCCCCCCTCCACAGAGGTCTTCTGGCATCTGCATGAAAAACAGCAGCCCCATCACCATGTCTCACACACACCAGACCTTCACTTTTCTTTGTAATGCTTATCAACACCTGCTATCATATACCTTTGTTTGTTTTCTATCTCCTGCTACTGGAATGTGAGTTTACATGACAATAGAAACGTTTTTTTCTGGTATTATATTCCCCAACACCTACATTAGTAAATCTATTAAAAATGAATCCATGCCTGACATAACTAGGGGCCGAAGAACAAGCGAATGAATAAAAGCAAGATAGATCTCCTTTTCTAAATTCACAATCACTGAATCAAATGAGATGCATGTCTCTGAAGCAACAAATGGGATGTTCCTACTGAATTCCAGATACTTAGTCTTTTTATGGAACTTTCTTTTCAGTGAATTGAATTGATCCCCAATAGATACAGTAGTAGGTATGAAAAAAGGTGTCTTGGACATCCGACATCTAGCTTCACAGGGAAAGTCATCAGGATAAGCTGATCTAAGATAGTTTCTCGGGGAGCTTTGCTGCTGAAGCCAATACACAATAAAATGAGGGCAAATTAGTTTCCTGCTTTCTGATTTAGTGCCTTAAGGAAGCACCCTGTGGCCTAAATTTTTTAGTAATCACATCAAGATAGTCAACGACTTAACATTAACTAGATTGTTGCTGTTGTTGAAATACAACCTGGGTCATATTTTTGTATTTTTACAGTTTAGGAACATCTGCAAATTTTGTCTCCCATTAGTGTTTGAATTCATGCAGAGAAGTCTGTATTATCTAAAATACATTTTCAAAAAACAAATAAGGAGAATGGTAATTTTTTCCAATGAGGTGGTTTTTCTGTTATTTGGGTTTGGTTTTTTTGTGTGTGTGTGGTTGTTTTTTGTTTTTTTGTTGTTGTTGTTGTTGTTGTTGTTGTCTTTGAGTTTTATTGGGAAGGGGAATCCACTGTAATGTCGGAGGTTGGACCAATAGATCTCGTGCCTGTGAAATAAAATCCATTATCTGGCTTCCCTGGAGAGGTATGGAGCCCTCTCAGAAGAGCTGGACTGAAGAAGGAGCCACTCATCTCACTCTGCTCCCCCCTTCCTCACTTAGTTAGGCCTCGAAGAACCTTTAAAATCATCCGACTAGTGTGTGTTCTGCTGTGTTCTTTTTGACCACCTAGACACTTCCCCAAAAGAAATCTTAAAGGAGATCCAATGGGAAGTAGACAGAGATGGAGCCTCCATGGTGACAAGGGATGATGAGCTAGAAACCCAGTCTCTCAGCCTTACAGTTTCCTCAGGTGTCCCCAGGGGGACCCCAGGGGACTCATCACAGCAAAGTTTTAAAACAATGATTTATTCCAATTGTGTCATCTCACAAATAAGGAAAGTAGACTCCGGCAGTGCTCAGTTGAGTTTTGAGTTTTAAGTCTCCTATGATAAGATACTTGATTCATGACAAATAGATGGGGAATCAATGGACACAGTGACAGACTTTATTTTCTTGGGCTCTAAATCACTGAAGACGGTGACTGCAACCATGAAATTAAAAGATACTTGCTCCTTGAAAGAAAAGCTATGACCAACCTAGACAGCATATTAAAAAGCAGAGACATTACTTTGCCAGTAAAGGTCAACATAGTCAAAGCTATGGTTTTCCCAGTAGTCATGTACAGATGTGAGAGTTGGACCATAAAGAAGGCTGGACACCAAAGAATTGATGCTTTTGAACTGTGGTGTTGGAGAAGTCTCTTGAGAGTCCCTTGGACTGCAAGGAGATTCAACCAGTCAATCGTAAAGGAAATAAACACTGAATATTCATTTTTGGAAGGACTGATGCTGAAGCTCCAATACTTTGGCCAACTGATGCGAAGAGCCGAGTCATTGGAAAAGACTCTGATAAAGGGGGCGACAGAACAAAGTGATAGGATGGCATCACTGACTCAATGGACATGAGTTTGAGCAAGCTCCGGGGGATGATGAAGGACAGGGAAGCCTGGCCCACTGCCGTCCATGGGGTCACAAAGAGTCAGACACGACTGAGCTACTTAACAACAGCCATGATGAGATGCAGTCATCTCACTGACTCCTCTCACCCCCTATAAAACAGCATTTATCAGGTCACATCCATTTTTATAGATTAGTGAACATCACTTACTCAAAGAGCTCTCTCTGACACCCCAGACCAACTTATCTCCCATGTGCCCCTTCAATGCCACACCCTTCTCTTCCTGAAGTGTTTTCTATAGGAAAGGGGGTGCACGACTACCCTTTAGGTATAAGCGCTATGGCAACAGGGACAATGTCTTCCCCATTACGTCCCCAGAAGCTAGAACTTGGCCTGTAAACACAATAACTGGAAACGCCTTGAGGGGAAGGATTATGTTGCATTTGTCTTTAACTCCAGAGCTTGGCCCTGGGCTTAGCTCAGAGTAGCAGCTCAATAATTGTCTGAGTTAAATTGCACTATGGAAATAAAACTACTTAAGAATGAGGATTCAGTCGTTTGACTCTTTGAGACCCCATGGACTGTAGCCAGTTAGGCTTCTCTGTCCATGGGATCCTCAAGGACATTGCCATTTCTTCCTCCAGGGGATCTTCCCAATCCAAGGATGGAATCTGGGTTTCCTGTACGGCAGGTGTATTCTTTACCACTGAGCCATTGGAGGAGCCCGTAAAACTACATCGAAGTCAGGAGAATCCTTTCCAGGCCCTATTCAGGCTTTTTCTAGGGTCAGATGGTCTTGGGTAATTGTCCTCCCTAGCTTTGTCTTTCATCAAATAAAGTAATTGGATTCTGGGGTCTTAGAAAACCTTTTCATCTGAAATGTTCTGCGATGCAGTTTTTCTCTTCTTGGAAATGCCTGATGAAAGTGGGAGAAAAGAACTTGAATAAGATGCTACATGTATAAAAGAATATCAATCAACAGCTAATGGTTAAGAGAGGACCTCAGGGGTCACACCACATGCGATGAGATCTTCATTCTACCGTTTACTAACTGGGGGACTGGAGGTGAGGTACTTAACTTCCCCATGCTCCAGTTTCTTCACCCAGAGCAAAGGCGAGGATTAAATGAGATCACATAACAAAAGTATTTAGCATGGTGTTGGATATTCATAAGACGGCAACAAATGTTCATTGGTATTGCCCCAGAATTATTCAAATGGGAATGATTTCCATTAAAACATATGTAAAGATAACTTATATGTAGAGTACATCATGAGAAATGGTGGGTTGGAGGAAGCACAAGCTGGAATCAAGATTGTCAGGAGAAAATATCAATAACCTCAGATATGCAGATGACACCACCCTTACGGCAGAAAGTGAAGAGGAACTAAAAAGCCTTTTGATGAACGTGAAAGAGGAGAGTGAAAAAGTTGGCTTAAAGCTCAACATTCAGAAAACGAAGATCATGGTAACTGGTCCCATCACTTCATGGGAGATAGATGGGGAAACAGTGGAAACAGTGACAGACTTTATTTTGGGGGGCTCCAAAATCACTGCAGATGGTGATTGCAGCCATGAAATTAAAAGAGGCTTACTCCTTGGAAGGAAAGTTATGACCAACCTAGATAGCATATTAAAAAGCAGAAACATTACTTTGCTAACAAAGGTCCGTCTAGTCAAGGCTATTGTTTTTCCAGTTGTCATGTATGGATGTGAGAGTTGGACTTTGAAGAAAGCTGAGCACTGAAGAATTGATGCTTTTGAACTGCAGTGTTGGAGAAGACTCTTGAGAGTCCCTTGGACTGCAAGGAGGTCCAACCAGTTCATCCTAAAGAAGATCAATCCTGAGTGTTCATTGGAAGGACTGATGCTAAAGCTGAAACTCCAGTACTTTGGCCACCTCATGTGAAGAGTTGACTCATTGGAAGAGACCCTGATGCTGGGAGGGAAAGGGGGCAGGAGGAGAAGGGAATGACCAAGGATGAGATGGCTGGATGTCATCACCAACTCGATGGATGTGAGTTTGAGTAAACTCCGGGAGTTGGTGATGGACAGGGAGGCCTGGCATGCTGCGATTCATGGGGTCGCAAACAGTCAGACATGACTGAGCGACTGAACTGATGGACTGACTGAAAGATAACTTGATGACATTTGCCATAAACTCACTACTGTTTCTTCTTATGTTTTAGGAGACAANCTCCGGGAGTTGGTGATGGACAGGGAGGCCTGGCATGCTGCGATTCATGGGGTCGCAAACAGTCAGACATGACTGAGCGACTGAACTGATGGACTGACTGAAAGATAACTTGATGACATTTGCCATAAACTCACTACTGTTTCTTCTTATGTTTTAGGAGACAAACCCACAAAGGGAAACAAGGTAAGAAAAAGCATTAAAATGCATTTGTTCCCCACTCTTTATTTTAAAAGCATAGGAATATGGACAATGTGAAGGCTTAGATGGCACTTGAAAAATATACCCTAAAAGTTTGGTTGGGCTTTGTAAACCAAAAGAAAAAAATTGTTAACCATTAGCTCTGCTCAAAGAATAACTGTAATTTCTGGTTCTCTTTCCTTTTGCAGACTCCATTACCACCTCCTCGGTAAGACACTGAAAAAGAGAATTTTGTTTCACAATATACTTACATGATTAGTTCCAGAATTTGAAAAGAGATACAGAGACATCTGATACTGAAAAACGAATGAGCTGGTCAATGAACAAGAGTGAACAAGCCTCATTCATCCACTTAATCATTCATTCATTCACAGTCATATTATCCCTTCAGGCATCCATCTTTAATGAACGCCTTGCTTCCCTGCTTCCTGTTTCTTTCCCTTCACTTAGTACAGAAGTCTCTCCCTCTTCTAAGTACAGAAGTCTACCAGAGTCCTGGCACTGGGAAATGCCTTCAAGGGAACAACAGTATATAAGTATATATTTATATAAGTACTTATGTCTTTATACATAAGTACATGTGTTTTATGTACTTCCCTGGTGGCTCAGATGGTAAAGAATCTTCCTGCAATGCAAAAGACCTGAGTTTGACCCTTGGGTTGGGAATATCCCCTGGAGAAAGGCATGGCAACCCACTCTAGTATTCTTGCCTGGAGAATCCCTTGAACAGAGGAGCCTGGTGAACTTCAGTCCATGGAGTCACAAAGATTCAGACATAACTGAGTGACTAAGAATGCACACACACACACACACACACACACATATATATGGGGGGTGGGGGTGAAACCAACAGATCTGGTTTCTCAGGCCCTGAGTTGGCCACTCTGTTGTCCGACTTGGGCCCATGAGAATCTCCATTACAGCACTTCCTACCGTGGTGGGCCACCTTCTCACCGCTCCTCTCTTTGCCCTCCCAGAGGGCAGCTTTTTGAGCCAAGGTCTGTGTCTTTTTCTTCTTCTGTGTCCCCAGCGTCACCAACAGGGCCTGACCCACTCTGTGAACGAGTGAGGGCCTAGGGGAATAAACTGGTGTGTGATTGGCTATGGAATATTATCCCATTTCGTTGGAGAAACTCAAAAGCTCAGGTCTTTCAATCTAGGGCAAATGAGAGGCTACAATCATAGTTTCACCCCCAGGCTGCCTACAATGTCAACAGCTGGCATAGACCTGTGAAACCCTGTAGCAAATTACATCACACTCTGGAAAAAAACAGAACCAGACCGGAGGGCAAGCTGCAGGAAGAGAGACTGAGACTTGTTACAACAATGAGTATTCTGACTTTCAAAGCTCCCTGTAAAGTAGTGAGCCATCCCTCAAACTGCCGTTTCCAACCCAAATCGGGGGACACAGAAAGCAGGACTGTCTGAATTCTGGGTCTCAGGAGCCATCTGTACGGCAGACCATCTCAGCTCCTCACTCTGACTCTTCTTTTTTTTTTAATTTATTTATTTATTTTAATTGGAGGCTAATTACTTTACAATATTGTAGTGGTTTTTGCCATACATTCACATGAATCGGCCATGGGTGTACATGTGTTCTCCATCCTGAATCCCCTCCCAACTCCCTCCCCATCCCATCCCTCAGGGTCATCCCAGTGCACCAGCTCTGAGCACCCTGTCTCATGCATTGAACCTGGACTGGTGATATATTTCACATATGGTAATATACATGTTTCAATGCTATTCTCTCAAATCATCCCACCCTCGCCTTCTCCCACAGAGTTCAAAATTCTGTTCTTTACATCTGTGTCTCTTTGGCTGTCTCGCATATAGGGTCATTGTTACCATCTTTCTGAATTCCATATATATGCATTACTATAGTGAATCGGTGTTTTTTCTTTCTGAGTTACTTCACTCTGTATAAGAGGCTTCAGTTTCATCCACCTCATTAGAACTGAATCAAATGCATTCTTTTTAATGACTGAGTAATATTCCATTGTGTGCACATACCACAGCTTTCTTATCCATTCATCTGCCGATGGACATCTAGGTTGCTTCCATGTCACTCTGACTCTTCACACAGGCCGCCTGTCAAGCTTCCAAAGAAGTACCAGCCCCTCCCCCCGGAGCCGCCGAGCAGCAGGCCACCATTCCCCCAGAGGCACACCTTCCCGGAAGCTCAGAAAGCGGCCAGGTGAGAGGCTTGCTGTTGCTAATGATGAGGTGACCGAGGGATGGGGGGAGGGGGAAGACGGCCACCTCTTGAAGTAGACTTCCCAGCCTGGTAGGGAGAGCCACCCCCACCTTGAGGGAAAGCATCTCAGAAGCCTGTAGTTTGACTCCTTCATGGAAAAGACACTTTCTTCTTATGTCCTTTTTCCTTATGTTGCAAAGAACAGGTTGTGGGGACCCAGCAGGATGGGGTTTGGATCCCAGTTGAGCCACTTCTGGCTGTTAAATTTCAGGAAGCTCTTAAATATCTCTGAATCCTGCATATTTATAAGAAGAAAATAACGATGCTCATGAGGTAGAATTGTGGTGAGGAGGTAAGTTTTGTCAAGTTCTAGGGTAACGTCTGTGTCAGCATGGGAAAGAAGAAAGAACAGTCACTTAATCAGCATCTCCTATCTGTACCTAACAGAATGAGACAGCCACAACCCTATCTGGGGGTTTCCCAAGTGGCACTGGTGGTAAAGCCCCCGCCTGCCAATGCAGGAGATGCAAGAGACTCAGGTTCAATCCCTGGGTCGGGAAGATCCCCTGGAGGAGGAAATGGCAACCTACTCCAGTGTTTTTGCCTGGAGAATCCACGGACAGAGGAGCCTGGTGGGCTACAGTCCATGGGGTCACAAAGAGTCGGACACGGCTAAAGCAACTGAGCATACATGCCTGCAGCCCAGTAACGTTTGATTTTCTAAGGCTTGAAAAGGCCAAAGAACCCACCCCAGTAGAGGCATATAACAGATGCCTGGTAACAGGGCTCCCTACCCGCAGGGCACAGAAAGTGACTAAGATTCAGAGAAGTTAGGTGACTTGTCAAAGTTATAGGGCTGGTAAATGACTGTTGAGGGGGCAAAAACATGCAAAGTCCATTGCAGGATGTCGCGAATGCCACCAGAACTAACAGAGCTTTGTCTTACTTTTTTCCTTTTGTTTTCCTGGAGTATAGTTGGTTTACAATGTGTTGCTTACAGGTGTACAGCAAAGTGAGTCAGTTATTCATATACATATATGCACTCTTTTTTTGCATTCTTTTCCCATATAGATCATTACAGAGGACTGAGTAGAGGTCCCTGTACTATACAGCAGATCCTCTTTAGTAAACTGTCTTATATATAGTAGTATGTATATGTCAATCCCAGCCTCCCAGTTTATTCTTCCTCCTCTTTCCTCTCTGGTAATCATAAAATTGTTTTCTACATCTGTGGCTCTATTTCTGTTTTGTAAGTAAGTTCATCTGTACCATCCTTTTAGATTCCACATATAAATGATATCATAGGATATTTGTCCTTCTCTGATGACTTACTTCACTCAGAATGAGTCTCTAGGTCCATCCATGTTGCTGCAAATGGCATGATTTCGTTCCTTTTTGTGGCTGAGTAATATCCCACCATATATATGTACATCTTTATACATTCTTCGGTTGATGGACATTTAGGTTGCTTGGCTATTGTAAATAGTGCTACAATAAATCTTGGGGTACTTGTATCTTTTTGAATTATGGTTTTCTCTGCGTTTATGTCCAGGAGTCGGATTGCTGGATCTATTTTTAGATTTTTAAGGCACCTCCACGCTGTTCTCCATAGTGGTTGTACCAATTTACATTCCCACCAACAATATAGAAGGGTTCCCTTTTCTCCACACCCACTTCAGCATTTATTTTTTGTAGATTTTTTTGATTATGGCCATTCTGACTGGTGTGGGGTGATACCTTATACTTTTAATTTGCATTTCTCTAATAATTAGTGACGTTGAGTATCTTTTCACATGCTTTTTGGCCATCCATATGTCTTCTTTGGAGAAATGTCTCTCTAGATCTTCTGCCCACTCTTTGGATGTTGTTTTGTTATTGAGCTGCATGAGTTGTTTGTATGTTTTGGAGATTAATCCAGCTCCTAAAGTAATGAAAACAAAACCAAAAATAAACAAATGGGACCTAATTAAACTTAAAAGCTTTTGCACAGCAAAGGAAACCATAAACAAAATGAAAAGACAACACACTGAACGAGAGAAAATATTTGCAAAAGAAATGACCGAGAGCCCTGCTTTGGGAAGAGAGCTTTGGATTTATTTATAGCTGTGCCCAGCTATGTCATCAGACGGCTATTGCTAATGACCACGTGGGAAAGACCACGTGAGGCTGTTGTGAGGTTCACTTTATCTGAAAACAGAAGGAAGGCTGGAGATCTGAGTGTCTTTGGCCAGCGCGGGCCCTCTGCCTTCCTGACAGCTGCTCCCTGGGTCCCGTGGGCTGAATCGCCCTCTGGAGCGACTGTGTTTACATCTGGGGATCAACTGCCCAGTGAAGACAGCCAACAGCTGCAGCCCTTCCAGTTGGCCTTGCTCACCCCAGATGGCGGGGGGTCCCAAGTCTGTGTTTCAGCCCCCCTTGGTCTCTGCTTGCTCTGCCCTTCTCTGCCGGGCACACTGCAGTCCATGGGGTCCCAAAGAGTTGGACACTGAACAACAACAACAACAAATTTGGCTTCACAAAATGATGGCTTGAATTAGAGTCCTTCAGTTCAGGATAATGCCATTTAGATCAGTCATTGACAGCCCAAAGCCAGGCGAGAACGCCAATGTTTGGAGAATGCTGGTTAGACATTCTCAACCACTTGTGGGTCATCACTATGATCTTTGCAGTACCCATGTGCTTCATAGCTTTTGCTCAGCTCTCTCTCTCTCTTTTTTTTTAAATTTAAATAGATGTATTTAAAAGGGAAACACAGCACTACCATAAGTAACCACAACACAGTTTCTGAGCAAAACTTTCAGTCTGGAGGAGGTTTTTTCTATTAAAAGGGA
>SJYA01007430.1:0-18515 GCA_006410615.1 Neotragus moschatus
GGGGGGCGGGGGGGGAATGGTTAATACCTGTGTTGTAGCAATAAATACTTCTGTAATCTAAGGTAAATTACCCCGGCAGATAAATGGTCATTAGCACCCCAGTATGACCCTCTTATTTAGACAATCTATTAAATACAGTTCCTATAAAAATGAAGAACATCACAGCCTTGCCCGAAGTGGGGATGTAGCGTTCATCGTTTAGGTTTGAGTGCTAACACCTTAAGACCCTGAAGGCAGTTAATCATTACACGGAAACAAAAATGTTCAAATTATTTTTTCAGAATACACTAGGAGGGAAAAGAGAAAAATCAGCGAGATAAACATTTTGTTACACATAAAAAAGCAACAAGTCAGCGCAAGCACTGAGATAAGAGGGAGATATGCAAATGAAGCTCTTTAAAGCCAGCAGTACACTCTCAGACACTGTCTACCCTGGAAATCTTAGGCAAACAGAAGGTAAAACGGAAGATGAAGGAGAGGGAACAATGGCCTCCTGGGGAGGACAGGTTCAGGAGGAACGCAGTGAAAACATGTCACTCTAAGGGCACCCACGTTTCAGCCACAAAACCAGAAAGGCTATTGGAGGCAGCAGTGAATCTTGGTGTATAAACCCAAACCTAAAGCTAAAGAATGTGATGAGGAAACATAGTATCAAAAGCAAGAAAAGAAAGATAAGGACATCTTTACGAAAAAGCTCAAATGATACCGTATTTTCAAAAGCTGATATGCAGGAAAGTGTGGAGGAGGGTATTTTGATTAAAGTATAACACAATAAGGAAATACAGAAGCATGGGAACATGGGGCACTGGTGTCAGAGTTACACGTTTTTTTTTTAATGTTTGATATTCAGAAGAAAAACATGGGTGACACTCATCTTTATGATGAGAGCGATTTTTGCAATGTGATGGGGGTTAAATTGGGAATTTCCAAGATGTATATTTTAATAGTTGCTTCACACTGGTGATGCCTGACATGTTTCCCTGAAACCTGCCTGGTTTTTCAGTAGGGACTGTGCATTCTAGTATCACAGTGTATAAATTTACAAGCAATAGCAAAGTCTCAAAATAGAGTAAAAGCATCATGTACTACAAAGAATCATTCAGGCACGTGGAACTCAAATGGAGTGTTTAAAAAGAAAGAATGAAAGTTGTTGAGCAAAACAAAATTTGAAGGAAGGAAGGAAGACTAAAAAAGGTTACTGAATATATCAATATTAAAACACTGGGATAAAATACTGTAAATGATGATTATCCCATTATTTCCACAAATAAGACAGAAAGCTTTCTGATTGCCTTAGCCTCCTATTGATGTGGGGGTTAAAATATTAATCTTTAAATTTGAGTAGCAGCTTTTATCTAGGAATTCCAAGCTAATTCTCAAACACAAACATGAAAAAGTGTAATAAGGGTGGACATGGCCTCGGAAAATGATAAAACAGAATAAATGATGATAAAAGCATCTAATAATAACTTTACTACACAATTATAAGTCTACTAATCATATATGCACATTAATTTCCCTCAAGCACATTCTTTATTTCAGAGCTATATAAGATACAAGCAAAAGGGCACAGAGGCGTATGCCCTCCAAGTAGTAGTGCACTGGTGAACTTTCTATATTTTATTTACTCTTTCAGAATACTCACCAAACCACTGAGTACTAACCCCAGATTAAAATAAAGAACAAAAGAAAAGTAATAAGGAAAATTCCACCTTCCCAGACATATGTGAAAATAAACTACATGATGGAGGGGGCATCAGTTTTATTCTACATAAACTACGTGATGGGGGGGCATCAGTTTTATTCTACAAAGTATCTTAAGTTTGGCAATAAAGATGCAAGCCAAGTATTGAAAAAAGTTAAGATAAACTTTATAAATCCAGCTATGAGAACGGAAGACCTCAGGAACATGAAATATTACAAGTCAAATACATGAACTATTAAACGTGGGTGGACAGTTAAAACAGTGCATCAATTTTTTATCACAGGAGAAGGAATTCAGTCTGGCTACACAAAGGGAGTGGAGATAAAATATTGTAACAGAGATACAAGGTTTTTTAAAAACAATAACAAAAGGACTACTGCCTGCTTCAGGGGGCCCCATATCAAGATAAACATGCTGGCAGATATCCGGAAGCATTAAAACACATTCAGAGTTCTGAATAGCACATACATTTGTAATAAACAGAGAAAGCATTTAGAATTTGAACGCTTTTAAGATACGGCAACTCCGCCAGTGACTGTGTTAGCAAAGCAATGTTTACTACCATAGCACTTTCTAAGGACATGGTAGGTTTTTTTTTTCCTCATCTTTTTAAATTCAAATACTGTTGGCTATCTCTCTACACTCTTAAAGCAGCACATTTCACGTGGCATATTGCTCTTTTTTGTCGTGCCGACTCTTTGTTTTTGGCTTTAGCTGCAGGTGGCGTCTTCCATGTATGAATTTCTGGGAATGCGGTCTGTGTTGGCCATATAAGGATGTCTCTTTGAGCCATATGTTCTGCCGTCACTTGTCTCATTTTGTCTGTCTGGGACGTCAGGACTGATTTCCACATCGTTTCTTGAATGGACCAGATACAAATTTGTAAGAGCAGAGAAGGGGGGATTGAAAAAAAAAAAAAACAAAAAAAAAAAACTGGGGCTGGAGCCCAAACAACTTTGTCAAAACATACATTGGAGAGGAAATGCAATATCCTGTAAACATTCACAGCCTCCTTCTCACGCCTTATCTGTGACTGACATCATCACAACTGCATGGCTTGAGAGGGGATCTGTGCGATCGAGCTCAGGAGTCTGCAGTGTGTGTGCAGCTGAGCTGGACGGACCCTGCGCCTCTGGAGGTCACGGCCGGCGCCAGGGGACAGCCCTGCTCCAGAGCCCTGGGCCCTGCAGCCAGCCTGACCTGGCCTTGAACCCGGGGAGGGAGGCCACCTCACACCTTTCTCCTTTAGTGAGTCAACAGGACCCGGGTTAAACTTTCAGGCGAATCACGCAGGGAGGCCTGGTCCCCGGTTCACCCTCTCATAGCCTCTGGCACTTCTCCTTTGTCGCAGTTATCACCAGTGAACCACCTGGATAATCACTGGCTTAACAAATATCTTCCATCAGTCTAGTTCAGTCTTTGCAACCCTGTGGACTGCAGCACGCGGGCCTCCCTGTCCCATGCTAGACTGTCATCCCTTCGAAAGCAGAGACTGTGTCTTGCTCACTGCCCTGTGACCAGGGATTCATACTGCATCCCTGCAATGTTTACCTTCTGAATAAATAAATAAGAGCCAAAGGCTCAGTGTCACTTGCAACTAAATTCTATGGCTAACTGGAATGACCGTTCCTCTTAGAGACTGTGGAAGTGAGGTGGAGTGAACACTGGGAAAGTGGCTATATCGTTGAAATGTGAATTCACTGGAATTAAGTAACGTTTCCAGTTTAGTCCCTGTCACACATCAAGTGTTCAGTAGCCCCATGTGATGAGCGGCTATTCTATGAGACAGTGTGGGTTAGAGAACCCTTCCACCGCTGTAGAAAGTGCCATCAGGCAGCAGGACCTAGAGAACTTCTACAATGGACGGCTCAGTAAATCCAGGGCCTCGCCTGGAGGAGGCTTAGAGGTGCTGGGGAGCTTCCAGACATCCTAATGAAGTCCAAACTGAAGTCCTTTTCCACTTTAGAGTGGGCCCGTGGATCTGTAAAGCTGCCGGGAATGAGACGTGGGCAGTGCTGCACACAAATTTAAGACACCTTTCTAGACACGTCTGCATGTGAAAGGGTCTCAGAGTAGGTTTGGAATAACATGCATTTACCCCAAAGGCTGCTTTCCATGAACATTTCAACAGCTCACAGGTGAAGCTGAAAACCACAGAATCATTCCGCACCCTCTCCCACCCCCACATTAAAAAAGCAGAGTTGCCACTAGAAATGGCTTTTTTGGAAGCTTTAATATAGATATCTACTCAAACCGGGAGGGCATCCAAATACCAAACAAATAATGGTGTGCTGCAGAGAATCAAAGCAAATGGCTTGAATATGTTTCAGGAGAGAGAAAGGAGAAACAATAAACTCTAAACATGGGACCTAAGGTCTTCAGCTTTTTTTTTTTCCCTAATATGTGGGGTTTCAGTTATAGCCGGACTGATAGCGATCAAAAGTTGTTTCCTAATTACTCTAAGGTGGACGTAAATACCCACTGGTAATTTGGGTTATGGTTTTAATAGACAAAGGTCACCATTAAAGCGAAGCAAAGAAAGGCTGATGTTTAAGCTAGTTTGGGGAGAGTGCGCGGAAGTAAATGAATGGCCATTAGAGCTGACTTCTAGAACCTGGTGAGATATCTTGGACTTTGAAATATTTGCAAAGTTTACATTCTGAATAAACAAATGAGAGCCAAAAACTCAATGTCACTTGCAACCAAATTCTATCACTAATTGCAATGACCGTTCTTTTTCGAGACTGTGGAAGTGAGGTGGAGTGAACAGAAATATTACCTCTTTTTAAAGCAAGAATTTATTGGACAAAATTTTATGTCTTCCGTCCATAGAAATCAGTATGGACCACAACATTGACATGTACAGTGGAAATAATGCCATCAAAATTGGTTATCTCTGCGTAGACCTAGCTCCAAAACTGAGTAGGCGTCAGGTTCCAATAGCAATGCTGTTGAGACCCCACATATTAGCCTGTGTATTAATAGCTATTATCACCAAATCCGTTAAGAGTTTCAGGCGGTCTTCTTCCCCTATTGCTTCTGGAAAGCAGGGCCTCCCTCTTCTCTCTTGGGGACCCCCCTTCTGACACATTCTTCGATGTAGCCTGATTGCACCTCTTCTTTCCAAAGCCTCCTCCAGCTATTAGCCACTTCCTCCTAGATGCCCCATCCTACTCCTGTCCTCCAAGCGTAGCATTTCATATTTGCATGCCTGCCCTTCCCAACTGCACGTCTGTCAACATCTTGAGGCTGGACTCCTGTCTGTATTCCAGGAGTCTCTCACAGCGCCGGCAATTAACAGGGAAAGGAAGCCAAGAACTGTTTTGGTGAGTGAGTGCTGGTAAAAATCTTAGAAAGATGCTTGCCCTCTTAGGCAGTAAAGCCAAGGGTAAGATCAGAAGTTAGTTCAGTGGCTCCTCAAATCTGTTGCATGTTAATATCGGTTGGTATGTCAACAGTCCAGATACCCAGGCTGCACCCCATTGCCAAGGGTTGGAGCCAGTAGTTGAGAGTTTCCAAGCTGATTCCAGCGTACAGCCAGGTGTAGCATCCATTGGAGTAGGTAATGTGTTAGAGACAAGAAATCAAATATACCTATTAGGACATCTTCCAAGGGTATGGAGATCCTGGAGTCACTTGGAAAAGTTAAGGCTCTTTTAAGAATCAGAGCTTACCCCAAATTTAAGAAATTTATGTGCAGGCAAGCTACTTGTTTCAAATTTAAAAAATAAAGGTAGGGAGCAAGCTATTAGATCATTGATTTGGTGAATAAAAGTCTGCTGTTTGAGGAACCATGATAAATTAGCATTTGGGCACTGGCTTGAGATTTACAGGGGTGCCAGAAATCCTGTGCAAGTGTATGATTTATCATCACAGACATAAGAGGCTAACCACAAAATTACACATGGAAGTAAAGTTCCAAAACCAGTCTATTATTTACTGGAGCCAGAACCATCCTGGTTTTCTCTAATTCTTTCCGCCCCCCCCCCCAACATAGTTGAGCAGGCTTTTTCTCCCAGAAAAGTTCAACCTTGAGTGGGATTCCCTTTGAAACAGCTGAAACCATTCAACTTTTTTCTGGCCCTAGTCATGGCACTTGAGCAGGACTGAAGTGTTCACACCGTCTGTGCCCAGGAGCTGGTGCGGGGCTCCTCACTGCTGTGCGGCGCCCCCAGGAAGCCCCCAGGATTTTAATTCCAGTGAAGTCAAACAGAAACCGTTCTCAGCCAACCTTCAGTCAAGACAGAGCAACCAAGTCTTCTTGGTGAGGTCAATGCTATTCTGATCTTTCCTGGCTTACCTGAAGGGAAAAGCAGTTTGAGGTTGCAACAGGCCTGGATGCTGGTCCAGATTGTTTTTGGGAAAAGGATCAAGCAAAGGCATTATCAGATACTGCCCCACCGCCCATCACCATGCCCATCACCACAAGCAGTGGACAAGGGCCATCACTGGGGGAAAGAAGCCCATTCTTCGGGGGAAACAAGTGTACCGCACCTGGACAGTGTTTAAATACCTCTTTAGCGCCGGGAACTCACTGAAGCAAAGGAGGAGTTCAATTCAGAACTAAGGCACGTTCTCTTTGGGATGATGGCGAAGACCTGGAAGAGACTGTGGTGCTGAGCGCCCAACAGTGTGACTGTGATCAAGGCCACTGGAGTGTCCACTCACACACCGTCCGAATGGCACGAGGCATGGCACCTCTCTTTTGCCCCAATTTAAAACTGAAAACGACAACACGAAAGGAAAGTAATCCCCTATCCCTAAGACCGGCAGATGTGTGTTATCGTGAGACCATCGTGCCGTGCAGGCGGCAGTAAGCTGCAGCAGGGCCAACTGCCTCCAGCCTTGCACGGCTTTGCCCTTACCCGCCACAGCCGTGGCCCAGTCTCCACTGATTAATTCAGACGACGATTACCCGACCCAAGGATGATTAAGACGGGTTGGTAATGAGAGACCCAACATCCCACCCAAAGTAGGTAATTTGATGGTCCTCTGATGCAAGAAAATGGTTCTCTTTTCAGATTTTCTTCTATATTCTTGTATCTTAGCAAAAGAAGAGAAAAGAGGGACAAAACCCAGGCCTTCCAAATGCCCAGCATTCAGATGTCCAGACACTCTATTTGGATATTTTTCAAGTGAGTAAAATATCAACTACACTCCTGAGACAGCACGCAGGCCCCAGGTGGCGTCTGCAGGACGCTGACGCTCACCACAGCCCAGCCGGAGGCGTGACAGCTCCATGTAGGTCCTCGATGCCACAGTCTATAAACTCTCCATGTCAACACTCTAGGTTGCACTTATTGATAGGAGAATGCATTTTTAGTCATAAGCTAAAAAGGCTTGCAAATTTATTTTTATCAGTCTCTTTTTGTGATAGTAATTACAGTTATTTATTTCTGCATGCTGCTCCCGCTAAGTCGCTTCAGACGTGTCCAACTCAGTGCGACCCCCATAGATGGCAGCCCACCAGGCTCCCCTGTCCCTGGGATTCTCCAGGCAAGAACGCTGGAGCAGGTTGCCATGTCCTTCTCCTAGATTTCTGTAGGCAGTAATCTGTAATGATATATTTTTCATACAGCACTGCCTGATACTATTTCCTATCGTTTGTTCTCACTGATTTTATATTAGGGACTTTTATATTAATGATGGAGTTTTTTTTTTTAATGTATTGGAAATTCGTATGTAAATTGTATCTCCCTGAAGTTCATTCCTACATATATGTATTTTTCTGATGAATGACTACAGAATATGATTACATAGTAAAGCCAAATTAAGATTACAGATTGGTCTAAAATAAAATACTAAATAAAAGAAAATAATTTAAACTCTAAATAAAATGCTAAACAATAGTTTTACAGCATAGCTGTAGCGAAAGGACATCCAGCTACCTGTTTTGCCGGTACAGCTTTATTAGTGTGTTTACTGTGGAATTTAATTCATTTGATAACTAACAGGGACTATAAATACACATGCAAATTTCCAGCTGATATGAAGCTAAAAGTTGATAAATAATGCTGCAGTATAACTTTAAAAACAGAAGTAGTCGGCCTTCAGGCTATTTTTTTAATCATTTATTTTTATTTATTCTGTAAAGACTATTTTCATTTGTCTTTTTAAAATCTATATATAAATACACTCGGGAGAGAAACAAACAGCACATTTATGAAAATTTTTGACGGGGACCAGCTTGTAGCTGTTTTCAGACTGTAACTGCTGTAAAGATGGACAATACCCACAGTTCTATTACTTCTGCAACTGAAAAACTACTGCACACTCATGTCATAGTTAATGAAAATCAAACTTATCTATCTGTGGAGGTAACAAGACTCTCCAAAATAACTTTTTAGTTTGCTCTGCACAAAGGGGCTTTGTCTCTAAGAATTTATACCACCACAAGCTAGTGTAAAGGCATCTCTGTAACTGGCATACGCTGTAGTTTTGGATATAAACCAAATCTTGGGGTATTTTCAACAGATTTGGAAAATCCAATTGTTTGATCAACAACCTGGTATGAATTAATGTATATATCGTGCACACCTAGCAGAGCGTGACACACACTCACAGGTGCAATCCGCACGGCATACAAGAGAGTGTCACATCAACTAAAGCCAGTCAACCACACTTTCCATCAGAAATTCTTTAAAACCCAGAGCTAGTGTGCTAGTGCGCTCTGCCAGTAAACAACTACAGAAAGGAATCCATGACCTAGTGGGAAAAGAAGTGGAGAAGAGCAGAAGCCTTAGATTCAGGTGGTGTTTCTTCCTCTGGGAACTAGAAGGTCACCCTTCGTGAGCCAAACAGGACCCGGTTCTGTGTCCATGAAGTGATGCAAAAGAACCTGGTCATCTTTAGGACCACAGAAAGCCCCTGCCCTTAGATTTCAGTTAAAAAAAAAAATCAAGTTCATTTTAAAGAGAATACAAAGATATCAGGAAACTTCTCACATGCTACATTAGATGTTTATCTCTATATGAGACAGGTGTCAAACAAACAAATTAAAAAAAAAAAACCACTAAGGCAAAGGGAAACTTTAACTCACAGATTCCATCTGTTACATCTGAATTCATGCATAATTGATTATCCATGACTGGTAAGTTCTTTTCTCACTAGCCGACCACAGTTTTCTAAACATTATAGATTAAATCACCAGCAAAGTAGACTACACTTCAGAAACAGCAAGGGCAGAATAAGAATATTTTAAATGAAAAATTACATGCTGGTTAATAATAACACAGCTGACCTATGTTTAAGGGAGAGAAATTTTAATCATGTGCATATTAAATATTAATAACCTATTCTGTTATTGTTATAATAAGGTTAAGTAGGCTTCTCCAGGCTTAAGGAAAGAGGCAGAACTGGGAATGCATAACTGTGCAGAGAGAGACCGAGACGGGGGACAGACAGAAGGAAAACGTGTCAACAATAAACGAGAGGAAATGAAAAAGAAGGGAAAGATGACGATGGGAACTAATCTCTACGTGTCATTATGACTGCCAGAGTACTGGCAAAGAAGCAGCATCCTTTTATTTCAATTTTAATCATTTCTGAATTTTAATACCCGGCTCCTTTTGTAATTCTCCTGGCATTCCCCATATGCCTCCATCCCAGCCAAAACACCAGTGTAAATTGAATGGCAGGCAACCACACCACTGATGCAGCCTCCCCAAAGAACCTACCAGGTGACCAACAGCAGAAAAAGGTATGTCTACCTGGCATCCCGGAGGGCCTCCAGCCGATTAACTGGCTGCATGTTCTCTGTTTTCTCTAATTTTGTAAAGAAGGACAGTAGTTGGGTAATCTACAGATAGAGAATCATTAAAAAAAATAAAGCAAGCCCGTGGTAATACAATAATCAGTGACCATCAGGGCCTGGAAAAATGAGTTTGCTCTCACTGGCACTAAGGAGCATCACATGATTATTTAATTACAGCTCTAATTTTTGTCTCGTGGATGGCAACATATCAACAATTAATAGGGCAAATAGAGGGGACGTTTTTAAAGAGACAGAATGCGCATGGTGATGGACCAGGTCACACAGCAGTCTGCTGCTTCAGAAAGACTTTCCTTTGTGTAACTAAACAGCACTGTCTTGCAAAGAGCCTCACATGTGGAAATAAATTTAAAGAGGAAGTGTCTTTTTTATTTTTTTAAAGATAACTTTCTTAGAAGGCTGGCAACTTTTCAGAACGTTTTAGATGCACCTAACTCAACCCCACTGCAACGTGAGCATTAATTTTATTTTAACATAAATATCCTAAATCTCAAAACCCATTTTATATATAAATGGATAGAAAAATATCTGCTATGCAATTAATCATGGCCGATACTCATCCAGTGAGGCCCTGGAAAAACATCACCATCGTAGGAAAGAACAGAGAGAGGTCAGTCAGACGTGGGCTGCTTAGCGCACAGTATTTTTGGCCCCAGAAGATCAGAAGGACCTTTACCTGGTAGCCTGACTCCAGGGGCGCCAGAGCAGGTTGTGAGCACCACCCCACACCAGAGGACCAAAAGCCTCACCCTCAAGGTCAAGGAGCAGGAAACAGACCCTGATTCTCCTGTCCAAAAAGGGCACAGCACTCAGAAGAGAAAACCACTCAGTTATCCAGAACATGGGCACATGCAGAGTGCAGATGAAGTGTGCAGGTAACCCCAGTGAAAAGCGAAGACTGGAGAGAAAAACCTTTTCCCACTAAACCATATTAGCACAAGCTAAACTCACTATTCTGTTATTAATTTAGCAGATCCTTAATGAGTGCCTCCATGCAAGACAGAATGTGAAGTTACTATTTTCTGTAACACAGACATGTACCTGACGCTGATTTTTTTTTTTTTTTTTTTTTTTATAGTTGAATAACTTGTTGGAATAGATAGAGGCAGCAGCATCCAAAAATTCATACAGTGGGAATCCCAGTACATTTTCAAGCGCAGTATCACAAGGTTACAAGGTCGACATATCCAGATTAGCTGAGAGAGTTCAAAGGTCAACCAGTTTGAGAGTTGTCTAAGGTAGGCTCAGACCAGCTTTCAACCTCACTAGTTTCAGCCACCCATTGTTTGCCATGCCAGAAGCCAAGGCTTTAGATTTGGAAAATAAAGTAGTCTTAGAACTGCGGCTGTGATCAATTGCTCAAATGTGTCTTGTATATCATGCTTTATAGAACTGTGGGACCGCACAGCCTGGCTCAAGAAATAGTGGCTAAAAAGATGCTACAAAGAGAATCAACTCAATAAGCTTGTAATGGCTTATGTTGGCCAAAGTCATCACAAAACAAAAATGTAGGCATCTCAAACTACAGTGTGGGAAGGCTAAAACTGCTGAGGGACACTGATTTCTGATCCTACTAAGCAAAAGTGCTCAAGTCAATGCTAACACAGAGAAAGGGGAAAACAAGAAGAAAATTAAAAATCTTACATCCCAGTGAAAAGTCCAAAATTAAGTCACTTTATTAGAAGACATTCTGATAATTGTGGACCCAAAATCTGACTCCATACATTCTGAAAGGCTATTCTGAAAAGAGTCTAGCAAGCAGCAGCTTGTATGCAACAGTATACATCATTCTTTTTTAACACGACTGTTAATATACAGTTAACATGTCTCAGAAAAGGCTGTAATTAACTGTCTACTGCTCCAATAACACTAATAAGTGTACAGTATTATTAAAATACAATGACTCCTTGCAAAGTAAGGCTGTCATTTTTAAACTTTCAAGATAATGTTCTAAATTGGTTTTGAGTCTTCTTAAACCACCCCAAAGCGAGCCCACCTCTAAGAAAAAAAAAAAATTAAAGCGCAGTTATTAAAATATTATTCCTTCCTCTCAGTCTGGAGAAATCTATTAGAACATCCAGGTATCATTTCAGTTGGCGAAAATACAATGAGAAACACTTGGATTATTTCATCAATTCTGGATGTCCTTTTAAAATTTAAAATTGTAAGCATTTGAATTGAGTGCTTTATTTACTGATAGAATATTTTTATCAGTGAACAAGGAAAGAAAGGTTTGCTATATCAAGAATCATTACATAGCCCTGCTGTGAATCCCCAATGATTTCCATTGTCTGGTTCACTGGATCAAGAAAACTCAATTGCATTCAACATCAAACAGCTAATTATGGAGACACCATATTCAGGACTATCTCTATTTCAAAAGATATCTGCATATACTAGGTTGTATTTTATTTATAATAATTATTACAATAACATATTTATAACAGACAACCTCTTTTACCTTAAAGTCCTTAACATTGTAACGTTAAAAGGCCAAATTGTCATTTGCAGGCTCTTAACGGCATATCAGAAACCATTGAGTAAGACTAGCAAAGAACCTCTAGCAATCCACCCTACTCTGCCCAGCTTTCTGGAAAACTGCATCTACAGAGTTCCCCCTCTCACAGATTACTGAGTACCTTTTCTTTAAACATCTCAAGAAAGGAAGCTGTAGTAATTTCTCCTGGGAGCTCTCCACCACATTTCACCGCCCAGAGTAGCACGCATGCTGCAGTTTCTGCTGCTCTCTGGTTCCAAATCATCTCTCATCAAGAACCAGCAACATCCAGACATGGAGACCTCCCCTGGACACCAGTCCCGGTCTCTCCTGGGGGCTGGCCCCTGAGTCCCCACATGGAACTAATAGGAACTTTTCTGGCACTTACCCTCCAAATACCAGAGGCTGCTCTCAGAATCTAGCCCTCCAGGAGAGCTCTCAAGAAGGAGTCTTTGACGAGGTGACAATGACGAAGTTGTCTCTGGCACAGCTAGCAAAGCAGAAGCATCCCCAAATGAGGTGGATACCAGTTGCCTGCAAAGCAGCTGGACCATTACTGCAGTTCTGAGGGTACGTCACAAATCAGGTCATAGCTCTGGGTAGAGTCCACCCACTTCACCGGGTACAACGCCCTCCATTTCCTGCACACCTGGGAGAAGGGGTCGGCGGGTGGGGAGGGGGGCGCGACGCAGGTCCACAGACACCCTAGCAGAGGCCGGGCCAGGCGCAGCCTGCCATCTGCTCCTTCTGCAAGCATCTCAGCTTCATTTGGGGGACCTGCACCCCTGAGGTGCAGCAAAAATTCGTGTCACGATAAGCGGGCTCTCTAATGAGTGATGAGTGCAATAAAATATTGCACAGTTAAAGGTTTTATCCAGCAAAGCCGTTTCCTCACTGGAAAACTGAACCAACTCTTAATGTTTGATTATAAGACACTTCACTACCAAATATCAAATAACTGGACTGAATAAATGTCAGGCAAATCTAGGCACATAAATGCCGGGATACTGGTTAACTGATTTTCATCTCTCATAACTAAGCTGGGATCGCCACATAAACCAAACTACATCCTTGAAAGTCCATTGAAAGAGGTGATGAGAATTTCTATTTACGAACCTTCAGACAGCAACAACTGTGGAAGAGATACAGAATAACTTCAAAGCATAAAAATAGGCCAATATGCTGGAGAAACGCTAAGCTACTAAATCTCACCCTGAATATATATACACACAATCTGTATCTATTTACTCTGAAACGAAATATCTGATCCTAAAAAAGACTTTAAAAAATAAACAGCAAAAGGTACCATTGGCATAAGTTCAAAAGTACTAAATAATGTGTGTTAATGTGTTGATCACACTCTATGAAGACATCAAGTTGAAATAGACTTACCATTGAGAATAGCACTTAGGAACGATATATAAATTACCACAGAAGACACTTTTCTTTGGGAGGGAAGGAGAAGAGCCTTGTGTAACGGATCTGATTTATATGCTGCATTAAGACCAGTCTGCTCTGATGTCAGTGGAGTATGTGATTGGAGACTGACAACTGGGTGGACAGGCTGAGTGTTAAGAGCTACTTACAGAATGTCCTTGTCCTTGATAACAAGCATTTTCTCAAATTAATTACAAGTTTTGGAGCTCAACTTTAACTGTATTTTGATGTTCCCAGGGTCTCCAAAGAGAACGGGCTTCCAATTTAAAAGGAGAAACACCTGAATTTAGTTCTATAAAAAAGTTGAGATCCAAGGTTGACTGTTTAAACAGAAAGATGGAGGAGGCAAGAATATTTTCAGAGGAAAGTTGACTGTGCCAATCCATCCATCCATCCGCGTGTTTCACTTTATACTCATATTTGCAGATCTCCATTAAAAACTGAAGCATTCCATCTAAGGCTTGGGAGAGCAGACATTTTATCAAAGCTCCTATCTAAGTAATCAAATAGTTGACGTTATCTCTTTGGAACTTTGTAGAGAGTTTAATTTAGCAAACGTACACTTGAATGTGTTTGAACATATCTGTCCTGAGGTTGCTCTAAGATGACTATTTTAAGTGGCATGTGGATTCTTTTGGAATTTGGATGTAACAGTTGAGGTATGTAAAGTAAACATATATAATATCTCTTTCAACTGACTCTTGCAGGACAGAATTGAGAAGATGAAATGACTCTTTTTTTTTTTTTTTTTAAAGTTTAGCCACTGGGAAATGATAAGAAAACTCTTCTCGACCCCTGCCCCCAGCCAGGAAGAGTCTAAAGCCCTGGATTAGAGTGCAGGTAGATATTAAAGTGGAGACAGGGCCATTATTTAGTGGTGACAGGAATATAAATACGTGCACTAACCTATAAACTGGTATTTACTTCAGGAAGGTAAGTAATATTTTTCCTCTGATTGCTGAGCTGTCAGTTTAATGCAGCGTAAATAAACAGTAGGTGCCTGCTAGCTCGAAGTAGGAAGTGTTCATTCCACACGAGGAACAGATTACTGAAGCCTGATGCTCATCGTGCTGAAACATAACTTTCATTTTACCAGAAAATACACCCTACCATGGAGGCTTTTCCGTGCCTGATCTATTAATTAACTTAACTCTGTTCTGTCAGAATGTAAACCAATTTGTTTAAAGCATCCCAGAGTTTTGGAGTTTGCAAACCAGATCAATTGGAGAAGCAAGAGGGATGACGGTTTTGTAACCTGATCACAAATGCTAAAAATGACTACTTAATAAGCAGAAACTACACCAAACCAAAACAAGACAAAGAGCATATTTAAATAGAGAATTTAATCATGACGGTTACCGAATTTACTCAAAATCCTCCTCCTGTGCTAATTAAAAGCAACTGGCACCTTTTCTATTTTGTAACCTTGTGCTGCTGAGGTCTGTTCACTGTGGACGCTTATTCTGCCCTCTGAAATATCTAATGGCAAACCATTCATAAAAACCCAACCACATGCCTTCATTCTAATCAAAATACTACCACACTCCCCTGAGAGAAGCGGCAAGTTTGGAGAGCAGATGATGCTGCCCACCCAGACAACACTCATGTCAAATGCGCTTTCCTTCTCCTTCTCTGTACACCACAAAGCTCTGTCGGCATGGAGCAACTCCTGTTCTGTACAAGCACCAAGCAAAATATCTCCTGGCATCATTTAAAGTGGGAACTCACCTTATCTAAAAAGCATAACAGGCAATTTGGGGAGGTTTCTATTTAAAACCTGAACAAACTCTGATCATTAATCAGTGGATTGTAAAGGAATAAGGGGGGTTTGAAAAAACAATATTTTGACTAGGTCTGCACTTGACTACAACAGGTTCAGGCAGAGTCAGTCACAGGCATTCACGTACTCCATCAGTCTCGAGTATGAAAATGATACAAGAGTCGTCCGAGACAACACGTCTCAGAAGAAGAGGTGTTTGTGTGAAGGGCATGTCTGTGTATGGCCCTTTTGGAAATTTACAGAGCGGATGAAAAACCACCAGAGTGCTTTACAGAGTTCCTGCTGTATACCCATGTTGTGTTTAGCTTAACAGTGTTTGTAACCAAAAGGTTTTAACAATAATGAGGAACAGGTGCTTGTCACCTGACCTTTTAGGCCTAATTTACGATCCTCAACCAATCACATGAACAAAAATCACTGAAGGTCTCCC
This sequence comes from Neotragus moschatus, assembly GCA_006410615.1. Taxonomy (NCBI): domain Eukaryota; kingdom Metazoa; phylum Chordata; class Mammalia; order Artiodactyla; family Bovidae; genus Neotragus; species Neotragus moschatus. Next base: position 15,621 of record SJYA01007430.1, read on the forward strand.
CCAGATATTTCCGTTTTTGCTAATTTAACGCAGACTTGCTGAACCATCACTCAGCACATCATATTCAGTCGCAGGTTCCTATAGCTGGCAACAGACTTCTGTGCAGAAATAAACCAACATTCATTTTGTTGCTGTTCTCATTTAAGATGCTGTGAGACAAAAGAACTACTTTGGTAGATTATCAACCAAAGAATATATTAATTTATTACAACAACTGAACAAAAGGCATTCCTTTGGAATACTTTTACATACAAAGAACTATTATTTATTACCTGTCTCTTATACACATCTTGAAATATCTAATGGCAAACCATTCATAAAAACCCAACCACATGCCTTCATTCTAATCAAAATACTACCACACTCCCCTGAGAGAAGCGGCAAGTTTGGAGAGCAGATGATGCTGCCCACCCAGACAACACTCATGTCAAATGCGCTTTCCTTCTCCTTCTCTGTACACCACAAAGCTCTGTCGGCATGGAGCAACTCCTGTTCTGTACAAGCACCAAGCAAAATATCTCCTGGCATCATTTAAAGTGGGAACTCACCTTATCTAAAAAGCATAACAGGCAATTTGGNCTAGTGCTTTAGGAAGGAAATCCCTATCTGCTCTTTTCTCATCCATCATGTGTATTCATTATTCAGAAAGGAATACAAATTTGAGCAGGGATTTTTATTTCTCTTGTATAATCTTGTTACAGTGTAGCCATGCTCAAATTTAACAAGGCTTTGTATTTTATAGCTACTGTTTACATATTATGTATTACTATGACTGAACAACTCTACATTGAAAATATTGTTTCCATTAGGAAAAATATAAAGTAATAAGTGTCAAATGGAGATGAAGAATAAACATGCCTGGTATATTTATAAAATGCATAGCCATTTAAAATGTACACAAATAGGATACATATTTTGCTACTGTTACATTTTATATAGTATCCACATCGTTTAAAGTGTATTTAATAATGTGCCTAACCAAGTTAATTAAAGTATTTATGTCTGCTGATTGTGTTAAACACTTGGAGAGGTAGTGAAAGATAGAGCCAGTTACTTCTGCTAACTAAAGTTGAAATTATGCACTTATTATAACCTTTCCTAACAATGTGAGAAAAACAGAGTAAATATATTAAATTTGTTTCACAACAGATGCTTAGGTTGTTAATATTTAAGATGCCTATTCATGCTATTCCTGTCTGCACATTTGTCAAAAATGTAAGCCTGAATGCTAATGTTCGCCAGCAGACTGGAGCAGCCAGTATATGAATGTACTCCTGTTCTACTAAAATAATACGCAGAAGAAATAAAGGGCTGCTGCTAAATCATAGCAGAGCACCACACAGGATTAAAGGCTTTTAGAGCAAACACCTCAACCTTGGCTGTCTCGTCTTTTTCTTTTTTTCCCAAGCTTACATTTGACTGCAGAATAAATCTTAATTCCTGACATCTCAGAAAAATCCACTTTAGATTGGGTATAAATTTCAATAAAATTTCAGCGGCATGAATGACTGTCGGCAGCACAAACACTGGATTTCGGGACCTGCTTGGGACAAATCCTGCCACCCAGCAGTCGCGTGTCCCTCATTCCTAACCCCTCATCTGTCCTCTTGGGAAAGTAAGGTCCCCTGCCCTCCCAGGAGGGAACCCCAGCCAGTAGGGGCAGGAAAGGTTCTCTTCAGAGACTAGGACTTGTTTCGTCTTTCGCTTTTCTCGGTCTCCTTACAACCATGTGGAGTCCAAGACTCCCAGCGTTTGCCTGAAAATCCGGAATGCTGCGGAGAAAGTTCGCCAGGGTCCGAGTTACCAACCAGGGCGCTCTGAGAGGCGATCCTGAGGTTGACACTTGGAAGTGAAAGGTGCTACGCTCTAGTGGCGATCCGGGCCGAAACGTCTAGCAAGAGCCCCGAGCCCCTCTCCGTGGCTTCTGGGGGCGCCCGGGCGTCCAGCCTAGTGGGTCTCCCGGGTCCCAGCACGCGCCTGTCACTGCCTGGAGCAGCCGCCAGCCGGCCCTGCCCTCTCCCCGAGGTTGTGCAAACCCGCGCCCCACCGGCCCCGGAGCCTGGGCGGCGGAGCGCCCCGCGAAGGCCTCGGCGCCCGGGCCAGGGCCGCGGGGGGGAGACTCGGCGCGGACTGCAGGCCGCCCCGGTGCGGTCCCGGCCCCCGGGGAGGGCGGCGCGCCCTGCGGCCCCCAGCCCGACCCCCCGCCCCGCCCGCGTTCGCCCCGGGAGCCGGTCAGGACCCACCTGCCTACCGCCGGCGAGGGCTCGACTCGCCGGGCGCCGCCGCTTTCCAACTCCCGGCTCCAAGTTGAGCGCCCCGGCGCCGAGCGGCTCCGGGCTGGAGAAGTTGCCGCAAACTTCCCGCGCCCCCCTCGCCGCCCCCGGCGGGCGCGCGGGCCGGGACGGATGCTGAGCCTGAGGCACGCGGCCGGGCGACGGGACCTTCCCGCTCCCCGCCGGGCGCCGCGCGGCCAAGCCGGCTCCGGGGCGCACACAGCGGGTCTCCGCGAGCTCCCGGCGCGCTTCCTGAGTCCCCTTGTCTCTTGCCAAAGGGGGTCCCACGGCCGGCCCGGAGGCGTTCGTTCAGCCGTAGTCTGTCGGGGCAGGTGTGTGCGCGCGTCCACACCCCGAGGGAGGGTGAGTGAGCGCCCCGCGGCCCTGGCGCCCCCTCCCCTCCCCGGCCCCCGGCAGCCCCTCTGGGTCCCGCCGCGCGCGGGAGGAGGGCCTCGGGGACCCCTGTGACCGGGCGCCCCCCCACGAGGCGCCCCGCGCGCGGGTCCCGCGGTGAAGTTTGGATCGCTTCCGAGCAAAGCAGAGACCGAGGGAAAAGAGCACGAATAGGGGCAAAAAAAGAGAGAGAGAAAGGAGCGAGGGCGGGGAGGGGAGCGGCACTCAC
>SJYA01007432.1:0-18508 GCA_006410615.1 Neotragus moschatus
TTTTTTTTTTTTTTTGCCCCTATTCTGAATTTTGGCTAGCTCTTCAAATCTAGCTTTCATTTTACGAATTTCCTATAGAGTTTCCTAAATATTTAGTGAGTTTTAAGTTCAATAATTGTATTTTTAAATGCAGACATCCTTGTTTGTTCTTATTCACATGAAAGTGAAAGTTGCTCAGTTGTGTCCCACTCTTTGCGACCCCATGGACTATACAGTCCATGGAATTCCTACAGTCCATGGAATTCTCCAGACCAGAATACTGGAATGGGTAACTTTTCCCTTTTCCAGGGGATCTTCCCAAACCAGGGATTAACCCAGGTCTCCTGCATTGCAGGCGGATTCTTTACCAGCTAAGCCACAAGGGAAGCTTATTCAGATATTTCTGGTTAATTTTATCTTAATTTATAAGTCATTCAATGTGAAATATTTCGAATATACATGCAACAAATGATTTTAATATCTCGCATTGCATACTAAAATAAATTCCAGATGCATTTCAGACTAAAAATTGTGAAAAATAAAAAGAATAAACCTTTCCGAAGAAAGCAAGAGAAAATCTAGTAACCTTGTAGTGTGTAAAGAATCTTAAACAGGTCACACATTCTACCACTCAAAGTCAGATTACTGGGTGATGTTAAAATTAGAGCATTACTCATAAAATGGTAGGGTGAAAAAAGATCCTGTAACAAACTGCTACAAATCAATGAAAAAGATGCAACATAATATAAAAGAGACAAACATGTGTCTAAAGTGCATATGCAAATGATCTACAAACATGTGCTCAACTCTGTAAATCCTCAGGAAGGTACCTCTGCTCTCTCTCTCTCTGTCTGTCATCTCCTATCTCTATTTTTAAAGAAGAATTTTATTTCTCAGTGTGATACAGTACTTCATTGCAAGCCAACGATCTCACAGAAAATAGCTAGAAATGTCACATAGTCACAGAAATCATATTTTTGTAGATATAGAAAACTGGGAAAAAATAGAAGACAAGGAATTAAAATTCCAATGAGGGCAAAATATTTTAGAATTGAACTGAAAATTTCCAGAGGCCTTTTAATAAGAGAATTTACCAATTTTATGTGTAGCTAGAAATCCCATGGACAGATGAGCCTGGTGGGCTACTGTCCACAGAGTCACAAAAGAATTAGACATGACTGAGTGACTAAGCAACAACAATAATGAGGCTGAACACCTGGGTGGGGGCTAGGCAGAATGAAAACCTGGATCAGAAAGAAATCAGCAGTTCTTTTGGTAGCTACACAAACGTACAGCTGGTATTATTTTCAAGATATTTGGCAAATATCATACCTGCTCTGGGAAGAACTCTGAAGGTAAGCTAACAAACAACCTGCTCAAAGGAGGGTAAACATATTTAGAGGGCATGAGTGCTTGCAAAGTTAGCAATTGTAAGCTATGAAATTCTGAGCCTTAGAAGCAGGAGACTTGCCGAAGTCAACCTAGTTCAGTTCAGTAGCTCAGTCGTGTCCGACTCTTTACAACCCCATGCATCACAGCACGCCAGGCCACCCTGACCATCACCAACCCCTGGAGTTCACTCAAACTCATGTTCATCAAGTTGGTGATGCCATCCAGCCATCTCATCCTCTGTCGTCCCCTTCTCCTCCTGTCCCCAATCCCTCCCATCATCAGGGTCTTTTCCAATGAGTCAGCTCTTCACATGAGGTAGCCAAAGAACTGGAGTTTCAGCTTCAGCATCAGTCCTTCCAATGAACACCCAGGACTGATCTCCTATAGGATGGACTGGTTGGATCTCCTTGCAGTCCAAGGGACTCTCAAATCTTCCCAACACCACAGTTTAAATGCATCAATTCTTCCATGCTCAGCTTTCTTTATAGTCCAACTCTAACATCCATACATGACCACTGGAAAAACCATAGCCTTGACTAGACAGATCTTTGTTGGCAAAGTAATATCTCTGCTTTTCAATATGCTCTCCAGGTTGGTTATAACTTTCCTTCCAAGGAGTAAGCGTCTTTTAATTGCATGGCTGCAATCACCATCTGCAGGGGAAATACTTAACTTTCATAAAAAAGTATAATTATATATGTTTATATGTATATCCATATAAATATAGTATAACAACTCTTCCAACATATTGCTAGAAGTGAAAAATACATATTTCAAAGTTATAGAATAAGGAATTACATTATTTGGAGACTATTCAAATGACCAGAATAAGTCTCCTTGAAGGCTGAGGGGCAATAAAAATTTTATATCAAGTTAATTCATATTATTGAGAAATATTTTTATAAAATTTCAATAATAGTAATATTTGATTAAAGCTTATTATGTCTCTGTATCATCATAAATTCTCTTTTTGACATGTCTTTCTATCTCTCACACACAGTCACATACATTAATTTCATATTCATCCAAAAAAGTGTGAGATAGCTTTTTTATTTTTATTGTCTCCATTTTTCCTCACAAAAATGAGTCACAAGTACGTAGGAAAATTACCCAAGTTCACGGAACATAACATAATGGGAATTTAAATCCAGATAGTCTGGCTCCAAAATAAAGCAAGTCCTTAACTTTAATATAATACTATTTTTGCCTCCTGAATAAATATTTAAAATGTTAAAGAATTTGAAAGTTAACTATGTTTATACACATTTAAAAAGGTAGACAATCAGGGTGAGTAAAATTATTTTAGTGTAAAATTAAATGTAACTCTAAAAATACTAATTTTTTTATTCCCTTCTCAATTCAGCTAAATGCAAAAGATAACTTCTATTCCTTCCCAGTGTTGTCTTTTTTTAGATATAGGGAACACAGAATGAAAGATTTGCCTGCAAGGAGAAAGTTAGAGAGAATGGTTATATTGTTGGCATAACACTTGATCTGTAACTAATTTTATTGGTGAAGTAAAATTTGAAAACATTTCTCAATGTCCCTCAAAAATTTGTTTCTCCAAACAGAAGCCCTCTTGGTAAATGCTTTTCAAGAGAATTTAGTGTCCACTGAAATAAAGCATTAAAAGCAGCCACATCTTCTACAATAAAATGTTATTCTTTTAGCCTTTTCCTATATTGGGGATTCATTTGAAATTGAACAACATAAAATACAATATTAAATATAAATATTATTGTAGTGCTGAATGCAGAGAGAAAAAGAGATTAAAATGTTCTCTTATAAGATCATTTAAAAGATCTCATGACCATAAACAAAAGATCATTTTGTCTCTTGTCGTGGAAGAGACAAGAGATACATAAAATTGTTCTCCAGTTCTCCCTCATTCTGTTTTATTCCTGTGCTCATCTTCTGAAGTCCGTCCCTATTTCTGGATACAGTAAGGAAATTCAGGACACAATTTTCAGAGGATATGATAGGTTTTGCAAAAGGTAGTTTTCTTGATTGTGTTCATTATTTCTTCTCTGCTTAATCATGGCCTTTCTTATATCCTTTTCATACATGCCTGCCTAAATAGATTTTAACTATGAACCCTTTCAAACTATTTCCTAAATTAATAAAATCACATAGTGAGACATAATTGAATCCAAAACAACACTTCAGAAATAGAAAAACACATCGGATAACACCATTAATTAACTCTTTCACGCCATTAGTTACCCTGGCAGTGCTGAAGTGTTCCAAATATCATACTCATCTACTCATTTTTCCTTTAGGGACTTGAAAACCAGACAAGTGCTAGTAAATTGAAAGGAAAACAAATTGATGATCATGAAGTACAGCACTAAAAAATGATGGAGAGTATTAACCATCTGAAAGACAGCTTTTATTTTATTACACCAAAAACAAAAAAAAAAGAATTTAAAGTGAAAATTCTAGTGTTAGAATTACACTTGACATCCCTTTTATTTCAGAAGATGGTACCACATGCTATATGCTTTCACTGTTTATACTTAAAAAATCTTTTTTCTATATATCTTTTAAAAACATCTTTGCTATGCATACTGTTTTGGATTTTAACACTTTTTGAAAATCTTTGCTCTGAACAATTTTAAAGCTCTCTAAGAGCAGGGAAAATGGTCTGTAAATCTGTGATTATCCTCAGAACTCTGGACAATGCTTTGCTATCAAGATGTTCAATCATTGAATGTGGATCTGTTAATTTGCTTGTTTGAACAGATGCACTTCATCTGTTTTACCTTTCATAGCCTCAAAGTCTTGTAATTGACCTAAATCCTTTATGTTTTACTGAATTTAAATTCCTAATTCACTGTTTCATACACAGAGGATGAAAAAGCTTTCATATATTCTAGAACAATGTGTGAACATGTTAAACCTGCCACTCCATATTCTTCTAGAGAAACATTTCTAAACTAATCTTTTTCAGCCAAGGTAAGCACGTGAATCCAACACTAGGGATACACATGAATCTAGACTGTAATCCTCTGTAGTTGCCATGAATTTCATTCCAGGCCAGATAATTGTTGCTGTTACTGCTAAGTCACTTCAGGCGTGTCCAACTCTGTGTGACCCCATAGACGGCAGCCTACCAGGCTCCCAAGTCCCTGGGATTCTCCAGGCAAGAGTACTGGAGTGGGTTGCCATTTCCTTCTCCAATGTATGAAAATGAAAATTGAAAGTGAAGTCGCTCAGTTGTGTCTGACCCTCAGCGACTCCATGGACTGCAGCCTACCAGGCTCCTCCGTCCAGGGGATTTTCCAGGCAAGAGTACTGCAGTGGCGTGCCATTGCCTTCTCCGAGATAATTGTTACTGCTATAGATAAAAGAGACACATCTGACCTGATTAAAAGTTTATTATTGTAGAGAACATGTTTATAATACTGGCAAAACATAATTTGCATTATTTTACCTCATTTTAATATTTAAAAAATATTTTGTTGCAAAATTAAAAATAAGGAAATAACCACTATTGAATAATAATTGTGCCATCATCTTAGAACCAGATCCAAATTTCTAAGCCACAGTATTAAAAAGAAGGCTATTTTATAAAAAGCTTCTGTTGCGCATATCAAAGTAATACTCGATAAATGCGACAAATTTGCATTTCACGAAAGAGAGAAGAAAATGCAGAATCTTCACTTGCTTTACATTCATTCCATGTTATTCTGAGAAAGACTGGCACTTTATTTAGTTAGTTTTATAGTTTACTCAGAAAAGAGAGACAGTACGAATAAAAATTAAAAGAAAATATAGCAGTCAATAAATTTTATTTTAAAGAAGAATTATTTCTGTCGTCTAGCTCTTTCTGAATAAGATAGTCATTTTTTGATATCCACTGAAGATTGATTTTAAGACCCCACCCCCTGCCAGGGATATCAAAATCTAGGATGCTCAAGTCTCTTAAATAAAATGAAGCAATTTCATATAATCTATTGATAGCTTCCCATATATTTATCATATTTAGATTACTTGTAATACCAAATTCAATGGAAATGTTACATAAATAGTTGCCAGCATACAGCATATTCAAGTTTTGCCTTTGGGAAATTTCTGGAAGTTTTTTAAAAATATTTTTGATTCAAGGTTGATTGAATCCATGGATGCAGAACCTGAGGATGTGGAGGGTCCATGGTATTTATGAGGCAGTAGTTTAATGAATTAAGGATGACAACATGCTTTCAAACTGAATGAAGAAGACTTTATCAGATTAAGAGGAACAAGTTCAAGATGTAACCTCAGCATAGATCAGGTATAAAACCCAAAGGTTTACTGACCTTTCTTCATTCCTTTAAAAAAATATATATATAGAAATTACTTCCTGGACTGAGTCCCACCCAATCTCTTCCCTTGTGTAACTCTAACGAAATTACTCCTTGACGATCTTACTTCCATCAAATTAAATACTTTCTATCCTTCTTTCCTGTTTCAAAGATCATTAAGGCATCTCCATTAGACTTTAAAAAAACTAAGTTAAACTGATCAAATGTTTGTCAAACTCTTATTTTTCCTTTATTGAAATCGTAAACCCAGTGATTCTCAGGGGAAAAAAAATGCTATTCATATTTTGACAGACCAACATAAATAGGGCATATTAGTATAATTCATATTAGTATAATTTTCCTACTTGGACCAAAGAGTTTGTCAATCTCATATCATCTATGCTGCTTTCAATAAGCTTTCTTGTCTAATTTGTGTTCTTATATCTGTGGTTAGACTGAAATTTTGAATTTATCATTCTTTGCTAAATTTGTATCTGTCTTCTCTCCTTCCTTTTAACTCCCTCCATGGTGTAGGAATTCTGACCATGAATTATTTAGTGTCCATTTTGCTGAATCCCAAAACTTCAAGTGTCAGGTAGAGATGTATAGCAATCGATGGGCAAATAGTAAGATTCTAATAATGTACAATTTAAATACTAAGACAATATTTGAAAATGAAATGATATGATTTTGGTCTACATAAACCATGATTCGACATGTTCCATATCATTTACCTGTGTTTATTTGCAAATTAGCAAAAACTTTGTTACTGGATTTTTTTTTCCTTAATTACTCAATATACAGTTTTATGCAAATATTATTTTAAAATTTATATCTAACTTATTTGATATACTATATTAATTTATATAAGTGAAGTGACATTATAAAAATATCACATTTAAAAATAAATGTGTATGTCATAATTAACAGATTTCTCCTGCAGTTAACCTACATATTTACAATTAAATAATCGAGATATTATACCTTCATATAATATTTTAAAATTGAATAAATGGAGGTTGTATTCCACCTCCCTCTCTTACTTCAACATGCTCTCTACCAGCCTGTTTTCTGACCTGTGGAATAAGCAAGATAAAATGACAGTTCCCTCTGGAGTGTATCAAAACACGCCAGAGCAATAAAAACTATGATAGCAAAGATTAAGGTTTCTGACCCCAATTGTGGCATTTCAGCTTTTTAGAGAGCCTGGCCTCACTATCTCTCCTCAGTGCACAGGGCGTTTCACAAACATTTTGAAACTAAGAAATCTCTCTTTCAGAATGGAGCTCTTGGGATGATTTAAATCTCTTAACCCCCTGGCAAATTTCTCCATCCTGGAGGATTAATTGACTATTCAGTCGATAAACTTTTTGAAGACTTGAAGGGAAATTTACAGATGTCCACGAAGGACACAAGGGGTGGAGGGGCATGTTAAAAGGACAAATACGGGTTTTTATTTAAAAGAGGTTACAACTGAATCATGGAAATAAATGATACATGTAATTAGAATTGATGTGACCCTTAAAAGAATAAACTGACTGTTGACATAGACATTTATTTCCTAGTAGGTTTATGTCGTTGTGTTAGGTTCCAAAGTGGATTAGCCTTCCTTCATGAATCCTTGCATATTAAGGATAAGAAAGAATACAGAGGATACGGTATAGTGTAGGACAGAACCATGTATATAGGATAGAATATAGTCAATGCTATGTAAAAAGTGCAAATCAACATCATGGGAAATTACAAGGGAAAGTGGCTACTTTCAGGAAAAACAATCAAGTAAGACTTCTAGGGAGAGTAAGACTCAAGTAAACCTTGAAGAACTGGCAAAACCTAACTGTGGCAAACATGTAAAGAATAAAAGATCCACAGAAAGAAAAGCTGAATTTGACAGTGATATTGATGCCATGAATATCTAAACATATTAAATTAATTCTACAGAACAAGGTTTCCAAAATTGTTGGGTAGAACATCAATGTCCATTGATATATATAAAGATACTGTGTTAGAAATAAATAAAAAGTTCTCTGGAGGAATTATATTTTAAAAAAATCATAACTCTATAGGTCTAGAGATCTGCAGTATGGTGGTTATGGAGTAGAGACTATTAAATCACTGCCACCCCTGCCTCCACTGCTGCTATTATCAATAAGTAGAAGTGAGACCAATGATATGTGAGAATGAGGTGGGGGGGTTTATACAGTCAATAAGGAGACTGATTGGTGCTGTATCTCGAAAAGGTAACCAGCAGTGTTTTAGACGAAAAGAGAATAGATAGGTTTTTCTAAAAACAGAAGCCTGATCACGTCACTTCTCTAATTATCAATATTTTGCAATGGCTTCTCAACTCACTTAGAGGAAAACCCAAAACCCTTATTTTGACCTTTGAGACCCTTGGTCTCATCTCTACTCTCTCTTTATTTTTAATCCCCTCGTCTCCCCCTGCCACCCTCCATCGCATTCTTCTCTCTCTCAAATTCTGTTCCACCCAAATCGTTCTTTTCCCACACCGGGAATCTTTACCCTCTGCCTTCCTGTTCCAGTTTCAGGGGACACTGTTTCCCAGATTTATACACAGCTCTCTGCCCCAGCTTCCCTGTTCCTTCAAATATCTGCTCTAATCGCTTTCACTCTCTTGAACAAATACCATTCCTACTTTCTCCTCACTTCCAGTCTTCTCACTCTGCTCAATTTACATTCGTCACTCTTGTCACCCTATCCTAGACTGTACATTCCTTTGTTGTACGTTTTCCACACCAGGGACAGCTCCAAGAGATCAGGGACAGAGAAACTGCTGTGTCCTCAATACCTGAAGCCGCCCCAGGTGTGTACTAGTAACTCAGTACAAAGGTGCTGAGGAAATGGAGAGAAAACTAAGGATGTGGAGACTAACCAGGAAGTGTTTTGTAGAAGTGAATGTGAGAGGAAACAAGGGCTTAAATTTAGGCAAGGAAAACTTAGTACTTAACTACATACAAATAATAATTCAGGGCATGTACAATAGTGTAAAGGAATGGACTATGAAGGCCAATGGTCTTCAATTCACATCCTGGACTCCTAACATCATAGTTATGTGGCCAAATGCAGAATACCTTATGTCTCTGAACCCCGATTGTCTCCTCTTACAAAAGGGAAATACCTTCTTTTCAGATTCCTGTAGAGAGAAAATTAATGTCCATGATACGAATGACCTAGGAGCTACCACTGGCATCTTTAAAGTGTCACACACTTGAGCATATTTTAAAAACGGAATTAAAAGCTTCATTTTCATTGAATCTTTACAAGTAGATTTAAAGTTGTGCAAAATAATTCATAACCTTTGTATCTTTTGAAATATAGGCAGTTCTTATCATAGTTCTATTTTATATGATACCAAAGATAAAATAACAAAATACCCATTTCTTGAACATCCATGATTTGATTTTAGCATTAATCAAGTAAAATAAAATGCAGTTTTATTGAAGTATATTTGACTTACAATATTGTGTTTGTAATAATTCAGTTAATAGTTCAATAATATACATGTGATTCAGTTACACATATACACACACGTACACATATATTCTTCTTTGGATTCTTTTTCCTTATTGGTAATTATAAAATATTGAGTATATTTTCCTATGCTATACAATAGGTTCCGTTTATAATCTGTTTTATATATAATTGTGCATATGTTAATTTCATACTCCTATTTTATCCCTCTCTTCCACCTTCCCCTTTGATAACCACAAGTTCATTCTCTTTGAGTCAGTTTCTATTTTGTAAATAATTCATTGTATCCCTTCTTTTCCCTTAGGTTCCACATACAAGTGATATGATGTCTGTCTTTGTCTGATTTACTTCACTTTGTATTGTAATCTTCAGGTGCATCCATGTTGCTGCAAATGACATTATTTCATTATTTTTTATAACTGAGTAATACTCTATTGTGTATATATATATATATTATACCATCTTTATTCATTTGTCAGTGGACATTTACGTTGCTTCCATGTCTTGGCTACTATAAATAGTGCTGCAGTGGATATTGGAATGCATACATATCTTTGAATTATGGTTTTCTCAGCATATATCCCCAGGAGTTGCATTGCAAGATCATATGATAACTCTATTTTTAGTTTTTTTAAGGAATCTCCATGCTATTCTTCACAGCTGCTGCACCAACTTATTATACCATCAACAGAGTAAGAGAGATTCTTTCTCTCCACATCCTCTCTAGCATTTATTATTAGTAGACTTTTTGATGATGGCCATTCTGACCAGAGTAAGGTGATAGCTCATTGTAGTTTTTATTTGCATTCCTCCAATAGTTAGCTATGTTGAGCATATTTTCACGTGCTTTTGTGCTATCTGTATGTCTTCTTTGGAGAAATGCCTATTTAGGTCTTCTGCCCATTTTTTGATTGGGTTGATTTTTTTTTTTATTGACATTGAACATTGATATTGACATTGAGTTGCTTGCATACTTTGGAGACTAATCCACTGTTAATCACATCATTTGTCATTTTTTCCCATTCTATAGATTGTCATTTCATTTTGTTTATGGTTTCCTTTGCTGTGCAAAAGCTTTTAAGGTTAATTAAATCTCACTTATTTTTATGTGTATTTGCATTACTCTAGAAGATGGATACAAAAATGCATTCCTGCTATTTTTGTGAAAATGTATTCAGCCTATGTTTTCCTCTAAGTGTTTTCTAGTATCCGGTCTTACATTTAGGTCTTTAATTCATTTTGAGTTAGTTTCACTTATGGTGTGAGAAAATATTCTACTTCCATCCTTTTACATGAGGCTGTCCAGTTTTCCCAGCCCCACTTATCGAAGAGACTATTGTCTCCATTGTGTATGCTGGCCTCCTTTGTTAGAGATTACTTGACCATAGGTGCATGGGGTTACTTCTGAAATGAAGTTCATTTATATCTGATATGTATCACATATTTGAAAGCAGACTCAGAATAGTAAAATGATCACAAAGCATATAAATAAAACTTGACCTTCAAATTATTTTTTTTTTAGAATTTGAATATGTTTCATTCTTTTTTTCATGTACTTCCTATGATATTTTAGTTTTTGAATTGACAGCTTTTCCCTGTGTGAGGTCCATCTTTGTCTTTTAACTTTTCAAAACTTCGGCATCTCCATTTCTTACTGCATTTTACACCACACTTAAAATGGCTATTCATGTTATTTCTTTCTTCACAGATCTCTAACAACTTCCTACTTTGCTTTGATCCAAAAATAAATGTTAGATTATGACCTTTAAGTGTTTACTCCAAATGGTCATTTCTTCCTATTATTTACCATCTAAGTTTATGACCCTTTGAACATAGCTCCACAAAGCTCTGCAGCTCAGAATCAGTGGATCTCAAAGTGTGAAAGGGGTTTAAATAAAAAGTGTAAATTAACATAACCTGGAGAATATTTTTCAAATGCCTATCCCATTTCCTTAACAGATATTCCTATTCCTGGAACTCCAAGCATGAGAATTTTTTAAACCTCTTCAGTGATCTGGATACACCCCTCACTTCTTACCTCATAGCTAAAAGCGACAATTCAAGACCAATTTTTTTCATAATTTTCTACTTTATATCATCAGTTCCTAGCTTGATGCCGATGCATTAAGTACAACTATAAATCATGCGTTTTCCCACTTGACAGGAAATAAACAGAAAGAAAACTAAGTTCTTGTCTGTGAGAGTTTGAAGTTTATTAATGGACAAATTAGAAGCAGACTTGAGTCTAAGAAGAATGCTATATGTGCAGTTTCTTAGGGAAGGGTTATTTTTCCAGGTAGACTTTGGAAAGACATAGAATGAGCAAAATGCGTTTAAGAAACTTTTCCACCATTCTTTTTTTCTCATAAGATATAGCTTCGTGGGATTTGAGGTTCCAATGATTTCCCACATTCTAAATGTTTTCATGTTGAAACGTAGTTAATAAATGCACTGCTTTTTATGCTCAAATGTATTGACTCCCAATTCAGTAAGAGGCACAGCTCTCTGCTAACTACCCAGTTGCACACATTATCTCTCATAATCTTTCTTGCCTTTAGATCTTGTTACGTGTTTTTATATGACTTAATTGACCTCCACTCACCTGATCTCCTGCAGAATTTAGCAAAGGTTTTGCTTTTTCAGTAACTGTTCTCTGTTCTCTACAACTTTGCCTTGAAAATCTGTGTCTTAAGCTCTCAGAGCATCACATTATTTACTCAACTACAGAAAGTATATAATGTGATACAATCATCAGTTTGCTTATCTGCCTTATTGCTATCTCCAATAGTCATTTGGGGATTTCCTACTTGAAGATAAGAGATTAATTTTTTTTTTATATTTGAAACTTCTTTTCACTGCTCAGTGCATAGTAGTTTCAATGGTAGGTATAGGTTTTAAGAAGGAGGGTTAAGTAGCCATGATTTAAAAATCAAGCTAGAAAACTAAGGATAGTGGGAAACTTGGTGAAGGGAATTGGAGGAAATTCAGTTCAGTTCAGTTCAGTCGCTCAGTCGTGTCCGACTCTTTGGAGAACCACTAATAAGTTGAATGAAAATGTAGAAGAGACATATTTTCTCTGATGTAGCTAGCCATCTGCTCTGGTAAAGGAATTGGGAATATTCTTAAATAATGTTTTTAGGCATATAAAAATAAAATACTAAAATAACAAAATTTTAGTGTGCATTCTCAATGTCTACTTAGGTATAATTTAATTTTAGCTCTTTGGTGAAGAGCTGAATGGTTTTCCTTGGTATAGCATAATGCACATATATGATCATTTAAGTTTATTCAATGTTTATTGAGAAAATTTCATACAATTAATTTTGAGAGTGCTTGCCTTCTGATGAATATTTTTCTTTTTTTATAAGAAGATCTAGATCTTGTTTGTTAGAAACAAGGATATAAAGAAATCCAAATTACCTGAGATAAAATTTATCTCAAAAAGTAAAATACATGTTTTTCATTTAGTTTAGGAAATAAAACAAGATGAATGAAGCATGAGTGTCTGTCATCCTGAGTGTCTTTGAAGGATGATGGGCCAATTTTGCCCAGTGTGTGAATGTCATTAGGCCTAGTATTTGTCTCTTAACATTTTCTCTCTGATTAGTTTTGGTTCCCCACTTAATAATATTATTACAACCTATTACAACATATGAGTGTAATTAGCTTTGCCTTATTACAACATCTAATTTGATATGTAGAATAAATAGTTACTTATTTTATCAGAGTAAAAGAGGTAGAATAAAGAGCCTCCCCTGTCAGCAAGCTCTGTCCCAAGAAAACACTGTGGATTAGCACTCACTTGGTTAAAGTCAATTACAGAGGCAGCAGCTTTAAATCCTGGCAAGTGCCAAGCTCTAATAAAGGCCCTTCCTAGGTATGATAATTATAAAATTAGATGAAAACATTTACTAAGTTCACAGCAAATCCTTCATGAAATGGAAGATGCTGGAGCTGAAACATAGCCAGATTTGGTAACAGCATGCAAACAACCTTCAGAGTCAAAAATCATTCCAAAGTGTCTAATCCCATAACTGTACCAAAGCTGGCAGGCATTCACCACACAGAACATTAATCTGGGAGATTTAGAGGGAATTTTAAAGATAACCTTCCATGCCAAATATGTTAACAGCAATATGTCTCTGGCTAAAAACACCGAATATTTCATAATCCATAGGAAAGATGTAGATACAAAATGTGAACAAGAGGAAATTTTCAACCCCGGAGTAATTATACAGTTTTCATTAGGCTTCTCTGTTTACATTGGTGGAATAAAATCCATGCAAGAGCATGAACATAAAATCAGAATTGCTTCAGTTCACATACAATGAATTAAAAATACTCAGAAGGATAGATCACAACCTGAAGATGTTTGATGTACAATGGCAAGAGCACAATCTCAAGAAGTGTTAATTTGAAGGTCAGTGTTGGTGAAATTCTCTGCTTCTGCATTCCAAGTTTCTCAGCAGTCCAGTGAGCTGAGTAGTGTCCTAGCACCCTGCAAGCCAATGTAATGATCTTATGTGAAGCTTTCAACACTTACCTGTGTCTTCCAGTGAGCTCTGAATTACATCCTTAACTAAAATTCAGCAAGAAAAACGATTTATAGAAAAGGGAAAATATACACTGAACAAAAATAACCAAGGTACGTTCAGTCTTGCAAAGAAATGTTCAAAGTGAAATTGACTTGTGACTCAAAGGGGTAAATGTGTTCCTAAAATTGTATTATCCTTTAATATTTATCTATTCTTATATGAACATGAAGCTCGAGATTTAAAATAACACAAAAAAAATGTGCAGAAGGAAAATCTAAGGACAATATAGCATTGGTCAGTGGTCCAAGAAAAAGGCTCTAATAGTTTTAGAAAACATCTTATTTTTTTTCTAAATTTGGACAAAATACTCTCCCATTACAGAAGGTTGTTAGAAAGAACAAGCTTAAGCATGTCAAACAGATTGATAGAAGCTATATCTTTATCTTTAGCACTTCTTAATCTTCTAGTGCTTTCTGGAAGTGAACCAATGTGAGTGAATGTGTGCCAAAAACATATAATAATAATATTTGTATTTCATTAGGCTAACTTGTATTCACTCCTGTGGTATACAATCAATTGTATATAAGGTTTTATTTCTGCCTCAGTGTCACTCTCTTCCTTTTAAGCCTATAACTCTTGAACCATTGCCTCAACCACGTTTTGGTGAATATTTTCAATTATGTTTTCAATTTCTGTTTTTGAACCCACCTAGCAAGCCCAAAGCTGAAGCAATCCAACAGACTGATTTCTTTGTTCCCATACCTGGGCAGTTGAATTCAACTGGAGAAAATCACAAAATCCTCAGAAAATTGCCTCTATAAATTAAGGTTCCCTGAGCTCAATAGGGCCATTTACCTTGCTCACCAATTCTCTGTTCTAAGGTTTTTCTTCATTTTCCATAATATCTAATCAAACCATTTCTTATCTCCTTAACTGTCCTACCCTATTGCCTTCCTACTCATTCTCAGCAGAAAATCTTGTCTCTTACTTCCCAGAAATATAGACACACTCAGTTAAGAACTTTTTCAAATTACTGACATTCTGTTTATAAAAGTGAGAGTATATTGCAACTAACTTCTTTCTTTCATTATAATCGAATATGGCTCATCCTGAGTGATGCTACTAAATTTCTCATCCTGAGTGATGTTAACTCTCAATTCTCCTTTAGAAATTTCACTTCAATTATTAAAACTTATCCCTTTCTTTTCTATAATTTCTGTCTTTTCCTACTTCAATGTTTGAAAAATCATATCTATTCCATTTGTTCTTCCACATCAAGCCTTCTCCAGCTTTATTTATGTCTCTATTACCTGGCATTTCCAAGTTTCATGAAAAAAAAAAAAATAGAAATCCTTTCAACTGTTTCCTTGTGTGCTTTTTATTGTTCAGGCCATGGCAATGCCTGATCGTGTCCTTTATTCATTCATTGAACAAGCTCTCAGCAAGATTGTCACTGAATTTTTATTGCTATAGCCAATAAATAGTTCTCATGTATTCTCTAGGGAGCATTTAATATGGTAAACCATAACTTCCTCATTGATCCCCAGATTCCCAGAGCTTCCTCAGTGTTAAGCTCTCTCAGTTCTTCTTATCCTCTCCTCCTTGATTGACTCTTTTCAGCTTCCATATAGATTTGTCTTATCTGGGTTTTTGTGCTCAGTTGTGTCTGACTCAGCAACCCCATGGACTGTGGCCTTCCAGGCCTCTCTGTCCATAGAACTTTCCAGGCAAGAATACTGGAGTGTGTTGCCCTTTCCTACTCCAGGGGATCTTCCCAACCCAGGGATCAGACTTACCCCTCTTGAATATCCCACATTGGCAGGCAGATTCTTTACCACTAGTGCCACATGAGAAGCCTAGATTTGCCTTACTAAACTCATTTATTCACAGGATATTCTAACCTGTGTGCTGATGGCTCCTTTAACTGATGCTCTGAAGTACTTGTTACTCATTCAGATCACTTCACTTGCCCACACTGATACCATGGTGGTCTGTACACTAACATATAAGAAAGAGAGCAGTACGATATTTAGATTCACTAACAATCAGAGATTATCATTTCATCGTGTCTCTCACATGCACACACACACAATTCTTGTGAAAGTCTTGGAACTCTAAGGTTCTTCTGACAATATGGTTAGAGAGATATTTTGTAGTGTTTATCCTATCTTTTCAGGGTTTGAGTGATAAGCAAAAGTTTCAATACTAAAGGCAAAAGTTTAAAATACAATAAAATACAGGAGACTAACTTCACCATCTTATGTTAAGGAATAAAATAAAATGACTAACTACAAACATCTTTTTAGAATACATGTAGCTGAAAAAAAGATTCTTATCTAGAATTTATTAAGACTCTTTGAATAAATAAGAAAATGGGCATAGCAGGGAAAATAGACTGACACTTTACAGGAAAAAATCCAAATTGTCTCAACATGCAAGAAGTTATGCACTATCATGACATAAAAATGAAATACAAATGAAAACCCTAGTGAGATGTAAATTAATATCCAGTACAGTTTCAGAAGTTAAGATGTCTGACGACACCAAACATTGGCAAGAATATTAAGCAGTGGGATTCTCACACTGGCATTAGACTCATTTTGACACCAGACATCTCTAGAAAACCCCTCACTCATGAACCCTAGGACATCTGTATAAGGGTGCTTTAAACTGCACTGTCAATAGCAAGGGAATAAGAAAATTCTAAATGCTTTTAAAATTTAGAAGAGATAAATTGCAATGCACTCATGCAACCATGAAATGAAGGAGATAGAACTCTGTTTATCAATACAGATAATATTGAAAGTCATGCTATTAAAAAACTAAGTTACCTAAGAAGCTTATATTTCAGAAACAGAAAGCAAATAAAGCTTTTTTGGGATATGCATGCATGTAGGTGGATAGTAGAAAGAAAACCAAAAGAATGTTTACACTACTAAGTTTAGCACTGTGACTAGTACTAAAGGGCTGTGTCACAAAAAAATTGGATTTGTTAGGACTGCATTGGACTTCAAACATACCAGTATGCTTCTGTTTCATAAGCTGGGTTATGAGTATATGAATTTTTTCACATTTTATAAAATTCTCTACATTGCATAAAATTGTTAACTGTACTTTCAAAAAATTTTACAAAGTTTATTGGTGAAAAAGGAGAAAAGAGAGTACTCACTAATTAGAGAGGGTACAAGGGCCAGATGAAATTTTTGAAAGTTAGGAGAGGTCTTGAGGTAGACAGAATGATCCCTTAAAGATATCCAAGTTATAATGCCTAACACCTTTGAAATTTTTACTTCACAGGGCTAAGTGACTGCAGATGTGAGTGAGCTAAAGATGTAGCGATGGGACAATTGTTCTGAAGCATTCAGATGGGCTGAAGGTAGCTGCAGCGTCATTAAAAGCAGAAGGAAGCAGAACAGAGAGTCAGAGGAATACGTGAGTGTGTAAGAAAGGCAGAGAGACACACACATCTGTTGATTTTAATGATGGGGAAAGGGTCATGTGCCGAAGAATACATCAGTTCAGTTCAGTTCAGTCCATCAGTCGTGTCCGACTCTGTGACCTCATGGACTGCAAGCATGCCGGGCCTCCTTGTCCATCACCAACTCCCGGAGCTTACTCAAACTCATGTTCTTAGAGTTGGTGATGCCATCCAACCGTCTCATCCTCTGTTGTCTTCTTCTCCTCTTGCCTTCAATCTTTCCCAGCATCAGGGTCTTTTCCATTGAGTCAGTCCTTCACATCAGGTGGCCAAAGCATTGGAGTTTCAGCTTCAGCATCAGTCCTTCCAATGACTATTCAGGACTGATCTCCTTTAGGATGGACTGGTTAGATCTCCTTGCAGTCCAAGGGACTTTCAAGAGTCTTCTCCAACAGCACAGTTCAAAAGCATCAATTCTTCAGTGCTCAGCTTTCTTTATAGTCCAACTCTAGTATCCATACATGACTATTGGAAAAATCATAGCTTACTATACAGACCTTTGTCAGCAAAGTAATATCTCTGCTTTTTAATATGCAGTCTAGATAGGTCATAACTTTCTTCCAAGGAGTAAGTGTCTTTTAACTTCACGGCTGCAGTCACTATCTGCAATGATTTTGGAATCAGGAATAAAGGCGGCCTCTAAAACCCATGAAAGAGAAGGACACAGATTCTCCTCTAAAGCATTCTGAAGGAATAACATCCTGAAACACCTTGGTTTTAGTTCAGTAAGACTCAGTTTGGACTTCTAACATCCAGGGCTCAAAGATAAAGCTGAGCTGTATTAAACCATTAAATCTGTAGTAATTGGTTAGGGAAGCGGTGAGAAACATTCATCTCTTTCTTTCTAAGTGACCTTCGGGAGCTGCTGGAAAGTCAAAGAGAAGAAAATACAATGAATGCAGCTCGCTGTTGCCTCCACTACTGCTACCATCACGGCCTAATTTTTTACTAACTTGTACAACGAAGTTTGCAAAAATTGACTACGGATATCCTTATTTAAATTCAACAAGAAATCCATGGGGTCAGAATCATCCCTTCCTACTGATGAATAAGGAAACTAAGGGGTCTTATGAGTTAAGAGAATTATCAGTTAAGCCACACTGCTTGCTAACTACCATGTGAGTAGAAAGTCCCTTCAATCATGCTAATGCTAAGGTGTTTCAAACCTGTTTAACTCTTTGTGACCCTATGGACTGTAACCCATCAGGATCCTCTGTCCATGGGATTCTCCAGGCAAGAATGCTAGAGTGGGTTTCCATGCCCTCCTCCAGGGGATCTTCCCAACACAGGGACCGAATTTGCAACTCTTACGCGTCTCCTGCATTGGTAGTTGCGTTCTTTACCAATAA
>SJYA01007433.1:0-16318 GCA_006410615.1 Neotragus moschatus
GAAACAGTGTC
Organism: Neotragus moschatus; assembly: GCA_006410615.1. Lineage (NCBI taxonomy): Eukaryota > Metazoa > Chordata > Mammalia > Artiodactyla > Bovidae > Neotragus > Neotragus moschatus. The sequence continues at coordinate 12 of SJYA01007433.1, forward strand.
AGACTTTATTTTGTGGGGCTCCAAAATCACTGCAGATGGTGACTGCAGCCATGAAGTTAAAAGACACTTATTCCCTGGAAGGAAAGTTATGACCAACTTAGATAGCATATTCAAAAGCAGAGATAGTACTTTGCCAACAAAGATCCGTTTAGTCAAGGCTATGGTTTTTCCAGTAGTCATGTATGGATGTTAGAGTTGGACTGAGAAGAAAGCTGAGCGCCAGAGAATTGATGCTTTGAACTGTGGTGTTGGAGAAGACTCTTGAGAGTCCCTTGGACTGCAAGGAGATCCAACCAGTCCATTTTGAAGATCAGCCCTGGGATTTCTTTGGAAGGAATGGTGCTAAAGCTGAAGCTCCAGTACTTTGGCCACCTCATATGAAGAGTTGACTCATTGGAAAAGACCCTGATGCTGGGAGGGATTGGGGGCAGGAGGAGAAGGGGACAACGGAGGATGAGATGGCTGGATGGCATCACTGACTCGATGGACATGAGTTTTAGTGAACTGCAGGAGTTGGTGATGGACATGGAGCCCTGGTGTGCTGTGATTCACAGGGACACAAAGAGTCAGACACGACTAAGCAACTGAACTGAGTACATAGCAATCCCTCAATAGATGTGAGCTAATCTTTTTAATCTTATGCAGCCATGTATTCTATGATGAGAGCCCAAGCCCTCCAGTCATAACTCAACTGAGGCAACCTGGTGAGGTCTGGAATGAAAAGGCAAGGAATCACATTCTCTTTGGGAAATTAGGAGTGGGACACAGGGAAGAATGATTAATGCTAGGAGGGAAAGCTGAAAATATCATACACAGAGGAGCCAGGAGGAGGCATAAGAGTCACAGCAAGCAATTTTGTCCAGTCTGCTCTTCTCTCTCCATGCCAAAATTCCCATGTTCTTAAAGAATTTTTTTTTTTTACTTATCTATTTGGCTGCATTACATTTTTTATATTTATTTGTTTTTTAATTGAAGGATAATTCCTTTGCAGAATTTTGTTGGTTTCTGCCAGAAGTGCCAAACATCATGATTACGTCTTAGTTGTGGCATGTAGGATTTTGAATTTTTGCTGTGGTATCTGGGATCTTTAGTTGAAACAGGTGGGTTTTTTTTTTTTTTTTTAGTTGTGGTATGTGAAGTCTACTTCCCCAACTAGGGATTGAACCCAGACCCCTTACACTGAGAACACGGGGTCTTAGCCACCTGGACCACCAGGGAAATTCCCCCAAATTCCCATTTTCTGGTACCTCCTTTGCTTTTCCTTCATCAGAGATATGAGGCACTCCAGTATTTCAAGCTAGTGCCTTCCTGGCTGGAGTACTACTACTAAGATCTGTTTCTACCTACAGAACACTTCTAAAATGTGTGGAAGGCTTTTTTCACACCAACAATCAATTCTCTGGCTCTCTGGACACCAGTTGGGTATCCTACAATTTAATTCAATTCCAACACTAATTACCTGAAGTTAGCATCAGGTCTCACAGGTTAAGGGCTCAGTCCCATGAGACTGTTTCCTATTTTAGATGCCAGTTGCAGGCCTTTGGGACTCCTCTACTTCCAACCAACCAGCCATAAATCAGGGGTTCCCATGCCTCTCTTCAGAGTCAATAACTTGCTAAAACAGCTCACAGAACTAAGGAAAACACCTTACTTGCAGTTACTAATTTATTATAAAGGATTCACTTAATCGTGTTTGACTCTTTGCAAATCCATGGACTGTATCCTGCCAGGCTTTTCTGTCCATGGAATTCTCAAGGCAAGAATACTGGAGTGCAACACTGTTTCCTTCTCCAAGGGATCTTCTCAACCCAGGGACTGAACCGAGTTCTCCCACATTGCAGGTGATTCTTTACCATCTGAGCCACCAGGGAAGCCCAAGAGTACTGGAGTGGGTAGCTTATCCCTTCTCTAGCAGATCTTCCCAAACCAGGAATTGAACTGGGGTCTTCTGCACTGAAGGCAGATTTTTTTCTTTTCTTCTTCTTTTTTTAAAATCAGCTAAGCTCTACCAGTGAAGCCTTATTATAAAGAATACATACATAGATTGGTTCAAGATGGTGGAGTAGAAGGCCATGTGCCCCTTCTGCCAGAGCACCAAAATTGCAACTAGCTGTTGAACAACCATCAACATTGTTCTTCCTGTCTTTGATAGGAAGACATTGGATGAGGGCCTGAAGGGTGCCAAATGCAGAAGCTTCTGTCCCCATGGGCTTGGGATGCACCATGCTTCTGGCATGTGAATGCATTCACAAAACTGAAAGCTCTTGGAACTTTGTAACTTAAGGGCCTTTATGGAGGTTTTCCTTCATTGGGCTTCCCTGATGGCTCAGATGGTAAAGCATCTGACTGCAGTGCGGGAGACCCGGGTTTGATCACTGGATTGGGAAGATCCCCTGGAGAAGGAAATGGTAACCCACTCCAGTACTCTTGCCTCGAAAATTCCATGGACTGAGAAGCCTGGTGGGCTACAGTCCATGGGGTCGCAAAGAGTTGGACACGACTAAACGACTTCACCTTCACTTTCTTTCACTTTCATGGAGGTTTTACCACATAAGCAAGACAGTATACTCAGTATCCTGCGCCTCTCCTCTGCTCAGAGTTTAGGAGGATCAGAGTGAAAGTTCCAGGCTTTTAATCAAAATTATTCTCTCTGGTAACCAGCCCCTATCCTGAACATCTAGGATCCCACCAAGAGTCACCTCATTAGAACAAGAGAGGCTTCTAACACCCTGGAAATTCTAAGGGATTTAGGAGCTCTGTGTCAGAAACAAAAGATGCTACTATCACCCCCATCACTTAGGAAATTATGAGGGTTTGGGGAGCTCTTTGTTAGAAACTGGAGACAATGATCAAACGTGTTTCTTATTATGCCACAGGTATCAACTCCTTAAGTGTTTATAGACGCTTCTGGTATGAGTAAGAAGCTTATGTCAAATCCTCCATGATTACAGGGAACAACACTTCACCGCAGGGTTCTTGCCTGGAGAATCCTAGGGACGGGGGAGCTTGGTGGGCTGCCATCTAAGGGGTCACACAGAGTCAGACATGGCTGAATTGACTTAGCAGCAGCAGCAGCAACTATATCTCCTTGCCCTCACCACACACACACACACCTTTCTAGATACTCACCTTAATCCAATAGCTTTCACACATTCCAAGGAGAGGCCTTTGGATTTGGAAAACAGAATGATGGAATGGGAAACTAATTGCTTTCTACCAATACAGCATTTTACAAAGTGCTTTTTACATATCACCTGATTTTGATAGTAGCCCCCAGAGGAAGGTATTATTATTTCTATTTTACAGATGAAAAACTGAAATAGCGGGAGTAGCCCACTAGACTCCTCCTCCCTCCTGACTCTTTACCACTGAGCCACCAGGAAAGCATCGTTATGACTAGAGGCCCCTTGCAGCACGAGTACCCGGAGGCGAGTGAGTGGACGTTCTCTGTTCCTGCTGTCCTGTCAGTACCCTGGCCGGGGTAGAGCCTGCCCGCCCATTTGTCCTCAGGGCCAAGGTCACGTGGACTTTGGTTGTGTCCAAGCCCAGCCCTGCTTCTTCAAGTCCAGTTGCTGCTAGGGAGGGAGAGGGAAGTTTTAATTTACGTTTCTCCCCTCGACTCAGAGTCTGGGCAGCTATTTTGACTGCTTCACTGAAATATTCTTTAATTCTGAGTTTCTTTTTCTTATTATGGCTTGAAAATTAAAATTTCTCTGTCGTGGGCAAATGAAGGCTGAGTGAAGGATGGCTGCTGCCACTGCACATTCCTTATTTAAGTCAATTTGGAAACACCGACTGATTCTTCTCAGGCAGGTGACTGAGAGAAGAGGACAGGGCAGACTTTAGCATCCCTCCTTCTCACAGCATTGCCATTAATCCTCCTATTATTCCTGTGGTCCTTACTGACCTGCCTAATCACAAACATAATAACACCCTGGTTTGTGAAGCTCTTTCCCATGTGTTATTTCCAGCCGATCATCAACAGCCCTGCAAGGAAAGCCGGTGTTCTTGTCCTTGTTTTTATTAACGAGGGAACTGAGGGTCCAGGGCATTTCAAAGATGAAAGAGAAGCCCTTGAAATCCTTGGGGAGGGGACAACATGGAACAGGTAGTTGACGGTGCGATGCCCTACTTTCAGGTCCCCTTAATTCTGAAAAGACAGCTGGGGCTGGGCCGCCTCCTCTCCTCATCCCTAGAACCCTGCAGGGGAGACCCATTCAGGAGCTATGTGACGTAGGGCAGCTCCTGGCCCCTCCCTGACCTTCAACTCCCTTATATTTAAAAGAAAGTTGCCTTAAATTACGCCTGGAGCCACTCTGCAGTGCATGTGCCCAGACTCCAGGGGAAAGGACAGCTGTTCTTTGCTGCTTTGCTCCACGACTGTCCTTGGGTGGTGACAGCTCCTCCCTGTGTGAAAACATTCAGCTGTCTTTGCCTTGCTCTTTTCTCTCTGCACATCTCTCCATGACTTGCCCACAGACTCTCAGAGGAATATTTGATCCACATGGGTCTCCCAGGTGAACTCCAGAACATCCCCTCAGAGAGGGGCCTGGAGAAATTCCCCAGGCCTTTCTGGTGGATGGTGACTCCGTAATATCGTCAGACCCCTAGCAGCATACTATACTTAATGAGCATCTCAGGAGGTGTCTGGGGTCTTCTGAGGCCTGAAACAAAGGGTCTAGGAATGCAGGCTGGACTACATCTCAAGCAGTCTTAGAAATTATGACTGCCCCTTGTTGTCAAATAGCAGCAGCAGCCTTTGAGGGGTACATGCTCTGGAGGGAAAAGAAGGTTCCTATTTGCCCCATCTCCAGCTTCCTCAAGCACCTTGTAGTGTCCGCATTCTTCTATTCCCTTTTGTAGAACTCCAGAGAACAAGGAACCCCAGCTCCCAAGTGATCCTAAACCTCTTCCACAAGCTCATGTGTTTGTTCATGGTGTGAAATGACAGCCACTGTCATCTGCCTCTCTTCCTCCCTGGGGAATGGGAGCTTAGGGGAAACTGCTCTCTTCATCACCACCTCAGTCCCATGGCCACAGAGGGAACTCCAAAGCTAACCTGAGACAGCAAGAAGTCTGGGAAACCAGGGGCTTCCTGAGGCTAGTCCAAGAGGGAGAGCTGATGGGACTTGGCTGGTGGTCCAGTGTTTAAGATTCCACACTCCCAAAGCAGGAGGCAAGAGTTTGATCCCTGGTCAGGGAACTAAGATGCAACATGCAACAGTCAACAAAACAAAAGGAAAGCTGATGGATAGAGGAGGGAAAGAGCACATTCTGGAGATAAAGTCTTCGGATAGTAACTCAAATCCTTTGGACTATTGAGGCAGAGAAAATCAAACTAATCTCAGATCACACTTCAGCTCTGTTTCAAGCTGTGAAATCTCAACCAATCTCTGGAAACCTCAGTTGCCTCCTTCACTTTCGACAATGGTGATCACTCCATACTGCTATTGTAAGAAGAAATGAAATAATGTACATAAGACACTAACGAAGCCCTCTAGCATACATTAGGTGCTCAGCAAATGGTTGCTATTTTTATCAGTATTTAGTATTCAGTTCAGTTCAGTCATGTCTGACTCTGCAACCCCATGGACTGTAGCATGCCAGGCTTTCCTGTCCAACATCAACTCCTGGAGCCTGGTAAAATACATGTCCATTGAGTCAGTGATGCCACTCAGCCATCTCATTCTCTGTCATCCCCTTCTCCTCCTGCCCTCAATTTTCCCAGAATCAGGGTCTTTTCCAATCAATCAGTTCTTTGCATCAGGAGGCCAAAGTATTGGAGTTTCAGCTTCAGCATCAGTCCTTCCAATGAATATTCAAGACTGATTTCCTTTAGGATTGACTGGTTGGATCTTCTTGCAGTCCAAAGGAGTCTTCTCCAATACCACAGCTTAAAAGCATCCATTCTTTGGCACTCAGCTTTCCTTATAGTCCAACTCTCACATCCATACACTACTACTGGAAAAACCATAGCTTTGACTAGACGGAACTTTGTCGGAAAAGTAATGTCTCTGGTTTTCAATATGCTGTCTACATTGGTCACAGCTTTTCTTCCAAGGAGCAAAAGACTTTTAATTTCATGGCTTCAGTCACCATCTGCAGTGATACTGGAACCCAAGAAAAAAAATTCTGTCACTTTTTCCATTGTTTTCCCATCTATTTGCCATACATGATGGAACCAGATGCCTTGATCTTCGTTTTTTGAGTGTTGAGTATTGGCCAGCTTTTTCAGTCTCCTCTTTTACTTTCATCAAAAGACTCTTTAGTTCCTTTTTGCTTTCTGCCATAAGAGTGATGTCATCTCCATGTCTGAGGTTATTGATATTTCTCCTGGCAATTTGGATTCCTGCTTGTGCTTCATCCAGCGCAGCATTTCTCATGGTGTAATCTGCATATAAGTTAAATAACCAGGGTGACAATATACAGCCTTGAAGTATTCCTTTCCCAATTTGGAACCAGTCCATTGTTCCATGTCTGGTTCTAACTAACTGTTGCTTCTTGGCCTGTACAGAGATTTCTCAGAAGGCAGGTAAGGTGGTCTGGTATTCCCATTTCTTGAAGACGTTTCCAGAGTTTGTTGTGATCCACACAGTCAAAGACTTTGGCGTAGTCAATAAAGCAAAAGTTATTATTATTACTATTTAGTGTTAGTATCCATAGAGCCAAAGCTATAGCTTTTCCAGTAGTCATGTATGGATGTGACAGCTGGACCATAAAGAAGGCTGAGCCCCAAAGAATTGATGATCTCAAACTGTGACGTTAGAGAAGACTCTTGAGAGTCCCTTGGATAGTCCCTTGAACACAAAGGGTCTTCACGAAAAGTTCTGTGTGATCTCGTGAAAGCCCCACCTTATCTCTCCAGGGCCATCTTGTTGACCCACATATAGGCCCAAAAAGACTATTCTGTTTCCTTGTGGCAGCTAACTTTACCCTGGGAACAACAGCACCTTGGGAAACTGAAGTCAGAGGAAACCAAACGAGTCAATCCTAAAGGAAAATATCCCTGAATTATTCATTGGAAGGACTGATGCTGAAGATGAAGCTGCAATACCCTGGCTACCTGATGCGAAGAGCCAACTCACTGGAAAAGACTCTGATAATGGGAAAAAATTGAGGGCAGGAGGAGAAGGGGGAGACAGAGAATGAAATGGTTGGATGGCATCATCAACTCAATGGACATGAGTTTGAGGAAACTCAGGGAGATAGGGAAGGACAAAAAAACCTAGTATCCTGCACTCCATGGGGTCACAAAGACTCAACGACTGATCAACTGAACAACAAAAACAATTAGTATTGGTATTATTATTGTTGTTGTTAATAGAAATTTAGGAAGTAGGGATTGGAAACAGACTTTCTTGTTTGCAAAGACATGCGGCCACAGTGAGTTGGGAGGGGAGAAAATCTCCAGACAAAGAGTCTCCACCAAAAGTTCTGTATGATCTTATGAAGGCCCCACCTTATCTCTCCAGGGCCATCTTGTTGACCCACACATAGACCCAATAAGGCTACTCTGTTTCCTTGTGGCAGCCAACTTTACCCTGGGAACAACAGCACCTTGGGAAACTGAAGTGAAAGAAACTGGGCAGTCAAGTCCTTCTCAAGGTCAGATAAAGGGGCTCCTCTTCTGATTCCTGTCAGTGGTGAGGGATGATACTCAGACTGACACTGAGTACAAAGGCCTGCCCAGACAGAACAATGGCTGGACAGGTGCCAAGGCCTTGGGAAAAAAACTGAGGTCCCCAGAGAGAAACCAGAGCTGCCTCAGTGGGCACTGATTTTCTTTGCGACTCTCACTCTTGGCTCTTCCCCACTGCCCACCCAACCTCATTTCATACAAGGAGGGTGGGACCAAGGTGAGACCCTACGAGGTAAAAATTGGGGCTCCTCTCCTATGGAGCGAGTTTAGAGCATTGGACTTGCCCTAACATCACTAGCTCCAGGAACCATAATATGACTGAGGGGCCAGGAAAATGGGGTAGCAATCCTAAGATCCTGAGAAGGGAGAGTCCCCAGAAGTCAGTATCATCCCACCCCATCTCTCTTCCCCAGTTCCAGTTCTTTGTTTCTTCTTTCTCTTCTGATTCTCTTCTTCCCATTGCCTCTTCCTCTTTCTCCTCTCCCATCCATGGCTGGCTTTGCAAGTTTTCAATTTCTATTCCTAGACCCCCCAAACATGCAGGAGTGTCTCCTTTTGTTTCTCTTGTTCCCTTGCTTCTCTCTGATTTCCTCTCCCAGAAGCAGGAATTCCTGCATTCTCTGATAGAGAGACATGAGGGTTAAGTCCCAGGGTTTAGGCTCAGGCTCCTCAGGGGCAAGTGAGGGGCAGGGGTTGGGCTGTGTGGAAGTGGGAAGCATGAACGGGCTCATGAGAGCACAGAGAAGGCATAGACAAATGTAATGCAGTATTGACTAGGCTCTGGGTGACTCACTCTGCCAGAGGAGGGATTTAGGAGGGTGATGTCATTGCTGGAGCTGACGGTGACACTGGCAGCTGCACCCCATCCCTGCCCAGAGACATTGACTTCCTTTGTTAGCTTCTTTTTGCCTCCTCATTACAGGTCAAGGCTGGGGAAACAGATTTTACCCTTGGTGTCCTTCGGAACCACAATGTGGTTTTCTTAGACTGAGACCTCCTTCCTACATCTGTGCTCCAATTCCTCTGCCTGTCTTATTAGATGTACTAATGTGCATATGGGTATTCACTGTCTCACACATGTGTGCACACTTTTGATATGTATGCACAGCTTACATGATGCATGCACACTCACACACTCTCAAACATACTCCCACCTGCCATTTGTTTCCTTCAGTGGGTAAACTGGGCTTCCAAACTATGCTAGGGGACTCCAAGGCAAGATTCTAACAGGGGGTGATCTAAGGAAGAGCTTCTGTGTGCTTATCCATTGGCATCTTGATGCCTTGTGCCTCTTGGCTTCAGGGACTGCACACTAGAGCCAAAATAAGCCCAGCATTTGAATAGGCATGTGTCCTTGAATATGTTCATTTCCAGCTTCATAATCATGGGGAAACTGGGAAGCGATGTGGTTGGCAGGGGACGGGGATATGTGGAAAAGGACAATCTGAGTAAGGGCAGAGACTTTAGAAGCTTAACTCCAAGACAAATTTCACAAGATACCCCTCTCCCACACACCCACCCTCAAATTGACTATATCTTTTTTTCTCTTTACATCCTGGGAAGAGAGCTGAATCTCCCTTGTTAACTAAGTCCCAGGAACCCAGCTTAAGTTGGGGCAGATCAAGAGTTCCACATATGAATGGGAATATTAATACTATGTAAATCACATGCAAATACATTGAAAGCAAAAATAAATAGCTTGCAGGTCTTGAAAAAGAGCGATTAGCCTGGGGTGAAGGCAGTGGAGAACCCATAGCCCACATAATGGGGGTGATCTAGAGTCTGGGTAGAAGATGAGCCCACTCTAGTCCTCTGGAGACCCTGGGCTTTGGTGGAAATGGTTTGTTTTGACCATGAGCAACCTACTTACAAGTATTTGCTTAATGCCCATTTGACATGATGGCAGAGGTGGATTTTCTGTAAAGCTAAAGAAGCTTAAACTTCGGGACTACAAATTTCCACTGGCTCCTGCCAAAGGCTGCACTTATTCTTATATCTATCATTTTGTATTCTTCTTCTTAAAAGAGAGCTTCCCCAAATTGTATGAACTTTTGAACCCATAAAACCTGGGTCCACCTCTACAGTGAAGAGAATAAACTCCCTATTCCTAATTGAATTAGCAACCTCCTTTTACATCATCTATCAGAGATGCCTGTCAACACAGTCTTTTCTCTGGGTGGAAGATCCGAATGAGCTCCTACTCCCAAGGCTGCTCCTGGCTCCAGGATTCCACAGCTTCCTGCCTTGAGGCTGGTGTTGGAGGAGGATGAATGTAACTGCTTTGTTGTTAAGGGAATGTTATCCTCTTGCTCAAACTCTGAACCTCAGGGAACAAGTGCCTGATAATGAATAGTAATTATATTTTACATTTGTAGAACCTTTGAGAGTTGCTAAAGGAAATGTGCCATTTGATCTTCACAGAGGCAGGGAGGAGATACATTAATATTATGGAGATTTGTTATAGACAAGGAAACTGAGGCTAAAAGAGGTGATATTAAAATAACAGCTCACACTCACAGCTTTGTAACATCAGGGATGCTTACATGTATTATTATTGTGCTCATTTAATCTGTAAAACTCTATGAAGTAGGTACTATCATTACCCTTAGTTTTAGAAATGGATAAATTGAACAGAGAGGTTAAGGAACTTTCCCTAGTCATATTCAAAAGTAGCAGAGCAAAGACCGAAACTCAGGCAGTCTGGCTGCAGAGTTCTTGCTCTTTATCAGTTCACTACCCAAACAATTAATGCATGTTAATGAGTCAGAATTTAAACTCAAATCTTTCTGACCCCAGAGCCCTTTCTCATCACTGCTAAGCATGACAGCCTCTCTAATGAAGGAAGTGCCAGTCACTTGTCAGAAGCCTAGAGGGAGGCTCAAGGTGATTGGTCTAAGGACCAGGTTCTAGCTAGAGAAAGAAGGATGCATACCAGAGTGCCTCCTGGGCTGACTGCTCAAAGTAAGCCAGCAATCACCAACCTGAGATGAGCTTGAGGAGGCTTCCTCCCTCCTGGGCCCACAAGACACCAAAATCTTTGATCATCTCTCTCCATTCCTGTAATGCCAAGAAATGAGATCAAGATTATGGTCAGAGGTGTGTTTCGGAAGATCACCATGGCAGCAAAATAAAAGGTAGTATATTAGGGGTCAGGGTGAGTTAGGAAACATTTGCAAAAATCCAGAAGAGAAGTGATGAGGTCCCAAACAAAGGCAGTGACTGTGATATGGAGAAGGAGAGATGCTGCAGGAGTGAACAAATGATGGGTGAACAGGGATGTCTTAACATGATACAGCCTACATTCAGGCATGGGTGGAAGAAGGGGGACAGACAACGCGAGAGGTAGGGGGAAAATAAACCATGAGGCCCGTAGGATGAACAGCCCCTGGAAGCTGCCAGAGGTAATAACATTCTATCTTCCTGCCCTCTGGGTCCCCAGTCAGGCTGGTTCCCCTCAGGCTTTGTGTGTGTGTGTGTGTGTGTGTGTGGCATGCAGAAGTGTCAGCCCTGGGGTCCAGGGCCACATCACAGAGAGGTGAGCAATGGGGAGCATCAGGAAAGTGTGATTTAGAGTCTCATTCCCACTCCCCTTCACTGTGCTGGAAGGACAGCTCAGTGTAACATATAATTACCGCCGCTCAACAAGGCTGCACTGTACACAAAGCTCCCCACCTTCCTCCCACTCCCTCCTGCCTGCGTTTAGACTATAAATCAGTTTTCAATCTTGAGTGCTACCTGTAAATGTTCAAGCTAAGGAACCTTGCCTCATATTCCTTCATCCCTGGGGGGTGGTTCAGGCTCTGAGTGGTCCCCTTCCCCTAGTCTGATTATGACTTGCTTCCTATCCCCTGATTAATGGTAGGAGGGGCAACAGGGGAGCTGGAATTGGCTCTAGGGTCACTGGGACCCTGGCTTGGGGATTGGGGTGGGTGGCTCTGGATCTACCTGACTTGGCCAGCATACTGGCCATTGTGCATGCTCCAGATCACTTGGGTAGGAAGACAATGAAGACTTCCCTGGTGGTACAGTGGATAGGAGTCCACTTGCCACTGCAAGAGGTATGAATTCAATCCTTGGTCCGGGAGGATTCCACATGCTGCTGGACAACTCAGCCCATGGGCCACAAATACTGAGCCAACACTCTAGAGCCCCAAAACCACAACTACTAAACCTTCGCGCGCTACAGTCCATGCTCAGCAACAAGAGAAGCCACAGCAATGAGAAGCCCATGCACTGCAACAAAGAACAGCCCACCCTTGCTGCAACTAGAGAAAGCCCACGAGCAGCAATGAAGATCCAGTGCAACCAAAAATAAACAAATAATTTAAATAAATTTAAAAAAAGACAATGAAACGAATCCTTCCTCTAGATAGGCACTGGGGAAGGAAATGGCAACCCACTCCAGTATTCTTGCCTAGAGACTCTTGTGGATGGAGGAGCTTGGTGGGCTGCTATCCATAGGGTCGCAAAGAGTAGGACACGACTGAGGTGACTTAGCAGCAGCAGCAGCAGAAGGGCACCCTCCTCCCAGTGACCACCTTTCTTGGTAAGTGTCCAGAAGAAAGCACTCTCCTCATGTACTAATGTGAGGATGCAGAAGCACAAGCCACGCTCTGCATTGAGCTGGGGTGGGAAACTCTGTGGTGCACCTTGGGGGTGACAAAAGGACAAATCAAGAAAGGGCTTCCTGATTCCCTGAGGACTTCGATTCTATATATATATATATTTTAATGTGGATGCTTGCCTTGTCACCTTCCTGCCTCTCTTTGCTAGGATGACTATAGCGGCCTCCTCACCCCTCTACCTGCATTCACTAGTTCCCTCGGAACACATCCTCTTGCTGAATGGAGGTGAGATCATGCCTCTTGCTTCCCTGATTAAAGCTCTTTGTGAGAGTCCTTCTTCCCTTAGGATAACACCAAATTCCTTCCTGAGGTTAACAAGACCTGACCTTGCCCATCTTAACCACACTCACCGCACCAGAGCCTTCTTTTATCGGCTCTTACCAGCCACACCGTTGTCCATTTCTCCAACACTCCTGCTACTGAAACCTGAAACATCCTTCCTCCGGCCCCTCCTTTTCTAGGCTCTTCCTGTGTCACCGTCCTTCCCTGATGACTCCACCTGAAGTAGGTCCCCCTTTCTATCTCAGCATCCCATTTGTCCACTTTATAGTGGTGTGTATATATAATTTGTAATTCTGTATCTTTGAGCTGGTTTCCACATCTTTTTGTTTTTTGTGGGGTTTCCCTATTAAACTGGAATTTCTGTAAGGGCAGGGGCGATACTACGTTGTTCACCACTGCATTCCAGATGCTTAGCATAAAGCTTGGCATATAGTAGGTGTTACATATCCTTTGAGTGAACTGAATGCATGGAAGGTGGCTGCCAACAGAAGTCCTGGAAGTTGAAGCTGACTCTGCTGATCCCCATCACACCCCCATTTGCAAACAGCAAACAGATTCCTCCTTCCGTAGGAGATCAGGCTTGTAACCACCCTGAGGTAACTAGAAGGGTTTCCCCCACGGCCTCAGTCCTCCTTTCTCTCTTTTAGGAAAACTCTCCAGCTTTGGCCACTTTTGGATGTCTGTGGAGCTGCCCCTACACCACGGGTCAGTGGTCTGTGTTCACTACCTCCCACTCCCCATTGAGGTCCCTGAGTTACTGCAAGTCACAACCCATTCCAAATCCATACCTGTGCCCACTGGTCAGGGCAGAGGAGATGAGCCTGGAAGGAAGGGAGGGGTGTTTGGGCTAGGGACTCAAGATGGAAACAGGAAGGGAGGCTGAGGAGGCAGTTCTTCCACGCATTTTAATATCCATGCAGTAAATGCAAATTAACTGAAAGTACCTTTTGAATAAGCAGCTTTTATTGAGGGAGCTGCTCTAATCCGTAAATGGCTTTATTGACCACAAAGAGCTTCCTGGTGGAGGAGAGGATGGGAAATATAAACCCACTGTCAGGAATTGCTCCGCAGCGCGCTTGTCCTTGCGTTTTTTAGATTCCAGACATGCTTCTTGTGGCTAATGGAACTTGAAGATCTCTAACCTCGGCTTCCACATTCCACTCTCCACCCCCTCCCGGAGTCTGGGGAGCCTGCCCTCTGGGTTTGTGGGCGGCTAAGACTGCTGGATGCTGCATCTCTGATCTAGATGCTGAGTGAATCTCAGCGCTATAAGCAACCGAGCGTGGCTCTAGCGATATGGCTCTGGGCTCTCTGGTATAGCTCTACACTGGGGCATGTGAGGCAAGCCCGTGCCTGCGTATAAAGGTATGTGCACTGTGTTTGCGTCCATCTACACACACCCCTGGGAACAAGTGTAACTGTATGTCTGTATGGCTGTGTGTGTCTGCAGCCTCCCCTCAGGTCTCCAGCCATTTGTACTCCTTCTCAGGTTATAGGAACCTGGCCTCAGCTGAGGAATCATGTTTTTTCAAGGACTAATGACTTTATCAGAATGATAAGGAACTGATGACACACAGAAGCTCCCAGGCTCTGGAGAGAAGCCAGAGAACAACTGGGAACAGAATGAAGGTTGGTGGAACTTGGGGGTCCAAGGACCTTGTCTCTCAGAAGTCTACTCTGGGTCTGTTCAGATTTTAGATGGTGAGGGGATGTACAAAAGAAACCCAAGTGAAGTTTCTCAGTCGTGTCCGACTCCTTGTGACCCCATGGACTGTAGCCTACAAGGCCCCTCTGTCCCTGGAATTTTCCAGGCAAGAGTACTGGAGTGGATTGCCATTTCCTTCTCCAGAGGATCTTCCCCACCCAGGGATCAAACCCAGGTCTCCCGCATTTTAGGCAGATGCTTTACCGTCTGAGCCACCAGGGAAGCCAAAAGAAACCCAAAGGATGTTGGAAATATGTTATCAGAATTCCTGGCTTGATCTACCTGCCTTTTCTAGGAGCCTCCAATCCTTGCGTTGCTGTCTCTCTTGACCATGGTTGTGAGTTGTGAGGGGTGAGGCTGGCTACTCTACTCTACCAGTCTCTGCCATCTGGCCCTCACCCAAAGCCAAGTCCTACCCAGAGATGGGAGGATGGGACTGCCTCTAGATATAGGATAACAAAGAATTCCGAGATGGTCAGGCACACATAATCAGGCCTTCAGGCAAAAACTGGAAAGTTATCCCTTGAACATGCAGCCTGTCAAGGCTAATCGGCCTTAATGATCTTTCATAATGGATTTAGGGCCAGGTGACTTGTCATTGGGGAAAGGAAAGGAGAGTGCAGAAGTTTATAGAATATCCACGCTGGACAGACCTGGATTACAGAACAGAGAGTTTTCTCATTGGTCAGAGAAGATAAGTGACATCTCTCTCCTAAAGGTTTCAGAGACACTTCATACAGACCTGGCTTACAGCACAGAGGCTTGCTTCACTGAAAAGCTCCCTACTCCACTGCACCAAGAGACAGTCACTTTTCCCCAAGCTGAAGAGCTCCAGCCCCCTTAGCAAAGCCTGGAACACAGTAAGTGTTCAATAAATGCTAGTTGTTGTGAATATTAGGGCTTCCCAAGCGGTGCTAGTGGTAAAGCACCCACCTGCAAATGCAGGAGACATAAGAGACATGGGTTCGATCCCTGGGTCAGTAAGATCCCTTGGAGGAAAGCTTGACAACCAACCCCAGTATCCTTGCCTGGAGAATCCCATGAACAGGAGGAACCTGGTGGGCTACAGTCCATAGGTTCACAGAGAGTCAGACCCTGGCCTCCACTGTGGACTCTCCTTGCCCAGTCCCAGCTTTCTCTCTCTGGGCCCTGCAGGGAGTCTTCCTTCTGTCCCAGGAAGTCCCAGTGACCTTTCCCTCAAGTCTGCAAATATATTCTTGGCGAGTCTTGGAAATAAAATTGTGCTCAACTTTTGTATAGGGCTTTTCTGCTGCCCAGCCCTTTACAGACATTAGCTAATTAAATGGAGGTGGATGAGACAGAACAGGATCCGGTCTCTGCAGTCAGGACTCCAGGCCCTCCTGACCTGGGTGGCTTCAGCCTTCTTTTTCTTTTATTCTTTTTCTTCAAGACTGGACTCACCCTGAAGAAGAAACTTCTGGGGAGTTGGCCACTGAGACAGAAAGCAAAATGAGAGGAGGGAGTTTAACAATATGTTGAGGGACTCCCCTGGTCATCCAGTGGCTGAGACTCCTAATCCACAATGCAGGAGACTCAAGTTCAATCCCTGGTCAGAGAACTAGATCCTGCATGCCCAAACTAAAGATACCACATGCCACAATGAAGCTCAAAGATCTTGCATGCTCCGAACAAGACCTGATGCAGTAAAGCAAATAAAATAAAATAAAATTAATATCTTTAAAATAATAAAAAAATAATATGTTGAGTAGGTAAGAGTCTTCCTTGCCGGGGTCCAGCCCCGGCAGGTCCAGGGAATTCGAAGCGGGGACGGCGTCGGCGAGGAAAAAACTCATTTATTTAGAAATATAAGATTAGGAAATAATAGTATAGTAGGAAAATTAAGTGGAGAAAAGAGGCTGAATAACTTGGTATACGTGGAAAGCCAATAAAGTTCCAGACAAGGAGCTTGCACCATCTACGTTGGGCCACTGGCGTTCGTTTGAATATCAGAGAGTGCCCCACCTTGGGCTCTCTCTTTTACGGATCTTAGCAGCCAGGATAAGTAAGTAGACATGGCGAGCCTCCACGCCCCAGA
>SJYA01007434.1:0-18269 GCA_006410615.1 Neotragus moschatus
TGCTGGTGGACAAAGGCCATAGCCAAGCTCCCATCTCCAGAGGATGAGATGGTTGGGTGGCGTCGCCGACGCGATGGACATGAGTTTGAGCAGACTCCAGGAGTTGGTGATGGACAGGCAGGCCTGGCGTGCTGCAGTCCACGGGGTAGCAAAGAGTCGGACATGCCCGAGTGACTGAACTGAACTGAAGCTCCTCTCTCCTGAGGAAGATGTTCTGCTCGCTGTAGGTCTTGGGGGACAGCCCAGTGCCATTGGTACTCAGAATGCAATTGAAAAGCAGGGCCCACCGCTGGGAGGTGGAATAGCTAGGATTTGGTGTGCAGTCTTCTTTCTGGGTGCTGGCTACATTCTAGCACCTTCCGTGGAAGGCTTGGCTTAATGTACTGATGGCAGTAACCCATTTCTTGCCTTTCTACCCATTTTCTTTTTTTTAAATATGGATCAGTTTTTAAAAGTCTGTTGAATTGCTTCTTTTGTGTGTGTGTGTGTGTGTGTGTGTGTGTGTGTGTGTGTTTGATATGGATGAATTTTTAAAAGTCTTCATTGACTTCGATACTTCTGTTATCTGTTCTGGTTTTTTTGGTCTCCAGGCAGTGTGGGATTTTAGCTCCCCGACCAGGGGTGGATCTTCTACCCTTTGCATTGGAAGGCGGGATTCTTAACCACTGNTGTGTGTGTGTGTGTGTGTGTGTGTGTTTGATATGGATGAATTTTTAAAAGTCTTCATTGACTTCGATACTTCTGTTATCTGTTCTGGTTTTTTTGGTCTCCAGGCAGTGTGGGATTTTAGCTCCCCGACCAGGGGTGGATCTTCTACCCTTTGCATTGGAAGGCGGGATTCTTAACCACTGGACCAGCAGGGAAGTCCGTTACCCACTGTTGTTTTTCTGCATTGCTTCTCCTGAAGGCTGCAGTTTTCCAGGTGGCGCTAGTGGTAAAGAACCCACCTGCCCAAGCCAGGAGATTTGAGAAACCCAGGTTTTAGCCTTGGGTCGGGAAGATCCCCTGGAGGAGGAAATGGCAACCCACTCCAGTGTTATGCCTGGAAAATCCCATGGACACAGGAGCCTGGCGGACTACAGTCCATGGGGTTGCAAAGAATTGGACTTGACTGAACCAACGTAGCGTGCTTGCGCTAGAAGAACTTCTGAGTGAGAAGCCAGTGCGGCCTTGGACGATTTCACACCTGTAACTTGGAGCCCGCTTTACTTTCCTATTTCTTCTTTAAACTTGTCTCGTGCTGATGGGCATGGTATGAACCCAGGGTGTCCCGTTAGCTGCGGTATCTTGGGTGGCTTCTGTTCTCCTTCCCATTTCTTCTGTTTTTTCTAGATTTCTCAAACCCTCATTACAGTGTGCTGGAGGCATCCACCTTTTCTGGTTGGGAGTGGCATGGAGAGGGACATTGGCAGAAGGGGTAAAGTTGAGGATTTAAAAGCAGCAGTGACAGAGCCGGGGGGTATCGCTGCTGGCTCAGATGATAAAGAATCGGCTGGCAGTGCGGGAGAAGCCGGTTCGATCCCTGGGTCAGGAAGATCCACTCCAGTATTCTTGCCTGGAGAGTCCCATGGACAGAGGAGCCTGGTGGGCTATCATACATGGGGTCACAGAGTCAGACACACCTGAACAATTGACGAGATACACAGACATACACACACACAGCCCAGATCTTTCGCCCTATTAACCTGCTTTGAAAGCTGCGAGAAGAATGGTAGTGTGGAAATTTCTCTGCTTTCTCCTGTGCTCTGACAAGATGTACAGATAACCTCCGGGAGAGCTGGGCACATGGCTTTTTGCTCTCCTTGGCCTGGGACGTATCAGGGTGGGAACTGAGGCTCCCAAGGGCCTTGGTGTTCTTCGGGAGATGGTGGGTGGAGCCAGCTACTCTATTTTCCGTGGACCCACCCCTGCCTCCCATTTCTTGTCCCTTTAAATATGCTCTGTCCGCATCTTCCCTTCCTGTCCCAGGAGCGTATGTGGGAGCGTGGAACAGGACAGATCACATTGCTATCAGGAGTGGGTCGGACTGGGATGCTCGGCTGTTTTATGCATGAAGTAGAAGAGCCTTTAAGAAGGGCCTCCTGTTCGAGATGAACAAGTGTGTGACTGAGAGGCCCTGTGCTTTAGTTGGACAGCGAGGTGGTGGAGGGGTTGGGTTGCATCTTGTAGCAGAGGGTGTCGCGGGTGCCCTGAAGCTTCGATGTGGCAAGTGCTTCAGCAGAGAGTGGGTGAAGCACCCTGGAGCTCTGGGATGGGGGAGCAGGCCGCAGTGAGGTGGGGCAGGTCTGGGGAGGAGAGCCGTGCAGGAGCGTGTCCACAGGAGCACAGGGAGCCGGGGGAGGTGGGAGGGAGCAGCCGGAGAAGCAGGGGCTCTCCTGCAGAGGTGGTTCAGCACCTGGAGGTTGGGAACCTCCTGTGAGAAGCTGAGGATGGTTTTTGGTGTTGGGGATCAGCCACTGGAGACGGAGTGATGGGTAAGAGGCTGGAGGTGGCTGGGTGCGTGTGTCTCCTTGGAGGTCCAGCCCTGAAAGTCAGCAGAGAAGTGCAGCAGCCTTTGGGCTTCCCTGGTGGCTCAGTAGGTAGTCTGCCTGCAATGCTGGAGACCCGGGTCCGATCCCTGGGTGGGGAAAGATTTCCCTGCAGAAGGGAATGGCAACCCACTCCAGTATTGCCTGGAGAATCCCCGTGGACAGAGAGGAGCCTGGCGGGCTACAGTCCGTGGGGTTGCAAAGAGCGAGACACGACTGAACGTGGCTAAGCACACACCAAACAGCCTTTGGGAAGGAAGCCAATGTGCAGAGAGGGGTTTTAGTGTGGGGGAAGACTGGGTGATTGGGTGGACGCTAACAGGAGGTGAGGGCTTCCCTGGCTGCTCGGATCAGAAAGAATCCATGTGCAACGCAGGAGACGTGGATTCGAGCCCTTGGTTGCGAAGATTCCCCTGGAGAAGGGCATGGTGACCTAGTCCAGTATCCTTGCCTGGAGAATCCCATGGACAGAGGAACCTGGCGGGCTACAGCCTGTGGGGTTGCAAAAGAGTCGGACACGACTGAACGATTAGTGCTTTTTTTTAACAGGAGGTGAGAGGTTCAGGAGTTGACATGCAGGATGCGAGCTGTATTTTTCTCCCTTGGGAAAGGAGAGGTGGGTACATTTCTGAGATGCATGCAACGGTGGTGAGGGTATAGACTTTCAGAGGGCCGGATTAAAAAATGATTTCTCTTTAAAAGCTTTACCAAAGGATGACCAAGTAGGAAGGTGTTGGTTTTGTGAGAGAGCCAAGGGTCCTGACCCAAGGGAAGCCAGACGTTTTGGGGCAAGCTGATGCAGGAGACGAATTAGGCC
Source organism: Neotragus moschatus (assembly GCA_006410615.1). Classification (NCBI taxonomy): domain Eukaryota; kingdom Metazoa; phylum Chordata; class Mammalia; order Artiodactyla; family Bovidae; genus Neotragus; species Neotragus moschatus. The sequence goes on from SJYA01007434.1 coordinate 3,346, forward strand.
TTCAGACTGTGCTTCGGAACAAAGGCTGTAAGCTCGGTGTAGAGAGCTTGGCGATGTCTCTCCTTCTTGCCTGCCCTTGTCTGCGATCACCGGCCGTACTTGGAATCAGAAGAGTCCTGTTCTATCTATCCTAGATAAGACTTTCTGTTTAACAGGCTGTTTGGGCTCACTGCTTGTGTTTTTAAACATCAGTGGATTGGGACTTCCACACTCCGAGTGCAGGGGACCTGAATTGTACAGTCAGATCCCACATGCTGCAACTGAGATCCAGGTGGTGGGTTAGTCGCTAAGTTGTGTTCGACTCTGTGTGAGTCCCCATGGACTGTAAGCCCACCAGGCTCCTCTATCCGTGGGATTCTCCAAGCCAGAATACTGCAGAGGGTTGCCATTCCCTTCTCCAGGGGATCTTTCCCCAACTCAGGGATGGAACCCGGGTCTCCTGCATTGCAGGCGGAATCTTTACCAACTGAGCCACCTGTGTGTGTGTGTATATGTGTCCAGCTGAGCCACCAGTGTGTGTGCGCGCGCGCGTGTGTGTGTGTGTGTGTGTGTGTCCAGCTGAGCTACCTGTGTGTGTGCATATGTGTGTGTGTGTGTGCTTTCCTGGTGCCTCAGTTGGTAAAGACCTGCTGCATCCATGTAAATAATTTTAAATTATTTTTTAAAGCCACCCACTGTTGGTGGTGTGTATATGGGCATCCCTGGTGCCTCAGTTGGTAAAGACCTGCTGCATCCATGTAAATAATTTTAATTTTTTTTTTAAAGCCACCCACTGTTGGTGGTGTGTATATGGGCATCCCTGGTGCCTCAGTTGGTAAAGACCTGCTGCATCCATGTAAATAATTTTAATTTTTTTTTTAAAGCCACCCACTGTTGGTGGTGTGTGTATGGGCGTCCTGGCACCTCAGTTGGTAAAGACCCAGTGCATCGAGTAAATAATTAAAGTGGCGGTGAGGGGAAGGCTTGAAGCATAAACCAGGGCAGACTGAAAAGGAGTGATCGGAGATGGTCTCATTGAGCAAATATTCCCCAGCAGGGCTTTTTCCGCCGTGATGAAGCGTATCTGTAGCCTTGCTGTCCGGTGTGGGAGCTGCTCGCCACTTGCGGGGGTGGATTTACCGGGCGTCTCATGAGCCAGCAGGATGAGGGCTTCTCTAACGTCCTATCAGCAGAGCCTCCAGGGGCCAGGGCTTGGGGAAGCTGAAAGTAGCTGGTGGGAAGATGGCCTGGGTGGGGTGAACGCAGAGGACTGGGAAGGGAGAAAGTCTGCGTGCTCGTGGCCCCTGGAACCGAAGCTGGGCTAGCTATATTTTCCTCTCTTCTGGCTTCTGTTTGCTTCTTTGTATTTATTTTGTATCTTTGGCTGTGCCGGATCTCTGTTGTTACCTGCAGGCTTTCTCTAGTTGGAGTGACTCGGGGGGCCACTGTTCTTGGCTTGGGTTTCTTCTGTTGCAGACCTCAGGCTCTAGGCATGCAGGCATCCACAGTCTCAGCACTCGGGTTCAGTACTTGCGGCTCCCAGGCCCTGCAGAGTACAGGCTCGGTAGTTAGGGCACCACCGGCTTAGTTGCTCCAGACTTTGAGGATCAGGGATGCCACATTCCCCAAGTTGGCAGGCAGATTCTCACCCACGGCGCTCCCAGGGAAGTCCTAGCTTCCGTTTCTTCTTACTCATTGCTTTGTCGCTCAGTCTTGACCTACTCTCCACGACCGCATGGACTGCAGCGTGCCAGGCCTCCCTGTCCTTCACCAACTCCTGGAGTTTGTGCAGGCTCCTGTCCATTGAGTCGGTGATGTCACCCCCTTCTCCTCCTGTCTTCAATCTTTCTCAACATCACGGTCTTTTCCAGTGAGTCAATTCTTGGAGTTTCAGCTTCAGCATCAGTCCTTCTAATGAATATTCAGGACTGATCTCCTTTAGGATGGACTGGTTGGATCTCCTTGCAGTCCAAGGGCGTCTCAAGAATCTTCTGCAACACCAGTTCGAAAGCATCTATTCTTCGGCGCTCAGCCTTCTTTATGGTCCAGCTCTCTGACATCTGTACATGATAACTGAGAAAACCCTAGCTTTGACTGTATGGACCTTTGATGGCAAAATGATGTCTCTGCATTTGAAAATGCTGCCTAGGTTTGTGATAGCTTTCCTTCCAAGGAGGAAGCGGCTTTTAATTTTCTTCTGATTTTCTTACAATTTAAGAGGAGAAGGGGACGACAGAGGATGAGATGGTTGGATGGCATCACCGACTTGATGGACATGGGTTTGGGTGGACTCCGGGAGTTTGTGATGGACAGGGAGGCCTGGCGTGCTGCGGTCCATAGCATCGCAAAGAGTCGGACACAACTGAGCGCTTGAACTGAACTGAAACTACAGGAAGCTTGGAATAACCCGCTTTCTCTGCTCAGCCTGGGGAACTGATCAGTACCAGGGGCCTTGGCTAATTCGTTGGTANTTGTGATGGACAGGGAAGCCTGGCGTGCTGCGGTCCATAGCATCGCAAAGAGTCGGACACAACTGAGCGCTTGAACTGAACTGAAACTACAGGAAGCTTGGAATAACCCGCTTTCTCTGCTCAGCCTGGGGAACTGATCAGTACCAGGGGCCTTGGCTAATTCGTTGGTAATGGATCATTGCCGGCCATCTCTGATGACAGCAGGCAGGAGGAGGGGAAGTGCTCTCTCCTTGGGTTCACGGAGGGCAGGAGAACACCACAGCACGCACATCTCCGTTTCCTGCCCCTGCTTAGCAGCCCCCATCTTTAAATATCAACCCTTGTCACGCCCTCCCCCCTCTCTGTGGACATATCAACCTTGAGAAAGGAAAAGATAATCTGGAACTTTCCATCTGCGTGCCAAGGGGTCTGAGCCCATTGAAAATGCAGGCTCAGTTGAGTGCGTTCCAGCAAGCAGTCACGTGGTTTGGGAAATCTTGTTAAAAACCCGTTGGTTTTGTCGGGAGAGGAAAAAATGTCTCGCGGCTGCGTCTTCAGCCTCCTCAAGGCCTTTTAGTCTAGCACTGCAAGTGCACGCCGGTCGTCATAAAAAAAGAAAAAAAATTAGCAGAACCCGTTGCTTATCTGGGAGCTCCTCGCTCTATTTGTGTCTCTCCCCACTCATCACCCTTCTGCAGAGAACACTTCCCCAGTCCCCTGCCTTCCCCTCTCCACAAAGCATCCCTGCACCACGTGCCGTCTGCCCAACCCCCCCCCCTCCCCGCGCGCCTGCTTGGCAGAAGGGCCTTCCCAGTCGCTGTGAATGCCAGATTGTGGGGGGACCCTCCCCTCGCCTCACCCTGGCTGCTCCAGCGCCCTCTGCTTCTACCAGGCCTGCTTGTCTTGGGACTTGGGTTTGTCTCCCGCCCGAGGGGCTCCCCAGAAACCCCCATGCCGGCAGCAGCAGCATGAGGGGGGCATTGCAGCATGTCCCCGACTGGTTATCCAGACTTCAGAGTCCAGTGCCCACGGCTCTGAACAGCTTGCTTATTTGACCCTTTCGCTTCCCTGGTGGCTCGGATGCTAAAGAATCCCCCTGCGGTGCAGGAGACCCAGGTTAGGTTCGATCCCTCGGTTTGGGAAGATCCGCTGGAGAAGGCAATGGCAACCTGCTCCAGTATTCTTACCTGGAGAATCCCCATGGACAGAGGAGCCTGGTGGGCTACAGTCCACGGGGTCACAAAGAGTCAGACACAACTGAGCGTGCACACACACACACACAGACATCACTATCCATCCATACCACGTGTTCATCTTCCCAGACTGAAAGTCTGTCCCTGTCAAATACCAACTCCCTGTCTCCCCGCCGTCAGCCCCTGGCCCCCAGTACGTTGTCTTAATGCATCTGAGTATATTGTAGGTGCTTACAAATGGTGGAATCACACAGCATTTGTCCTGTGTCTGCTTCTTTTACCTGATATCTTGTCCTCAAGGTTCACCCCTGTTGTAGCAGGTATCAGAATTTGCTGTTTTTTTTTTTAGTGCTGAATCCTATGTCACTGTATGGAGAAACCTCATTATATTTATCCACTCACCTGTGGATGGGCATTGTGGTCCCTTCTGCCAGAAGAGGGGTGTTCCCCAGTCTCTGGGGCTGCAGACCGGTACCTCTGTCTGATCAGTGGTGGCATTAGATTAGAAATAAAGTGAGTAGTAATAAAAGTCATGCACTTGAATTGTCTCCAAACCACCCCCCACACTCCTACCCCACCCCCTTCCTGGTCTCTGGAAAAAATGTCTTCCGTGAAACCAGTCCCTGGTGCCAAAAAAGGTGGGGGATCACTGCTTTATTTACTTTTCTTCAGCGGTTGAGGCTGCTGTCCATCTGAGTGTACAAACATCTCTTTGAGATCCACTTTTGGTTCTTTAACGTGTGCTTTTTGAACACGATCTGTTGAGTCACTGTCATGTCCCACTCTTAGCGACCCCATGGACCGCAGCACACCAGGCCTCCCTGTCCATCACCAACTCCCAGAGTTTATTCAAACTTGGGTTCATCGAGTCGGTGATGCCATCCAACCATCTCATCCCCTGTCGTCCCCTTCTCCTCCTGCCTTCAGTCTTTGCCAGCATCAGGGTCTTTTCCAACGATTCAGTCCTTCGCATCAGGTGGCCAAAGGATTGGAGTTTCAGCTTCAACGTCAGTCCTTGCAGTTGGATATTCAGAGCATGACCTAGCAATGGCTTTCACCACTGCCATCATTTCAAAGTAGCCGTGGGTGTCAGCGGTATTTTTTAAAGTATCTGAGACATCTGAAAGCTGCGATGAAAATGCCCACAGGGTCCTCCTCATTAGAATCTCAGGCTGTGCAGTTTTCACGGGGGCCCTTTGCCCATGCTTCTAATGCAGTTACCAATGGAGTTATGCCAAAGGTGAAGGAAAATAATGTTCTTGCTTCTCCCCAGCCCCTATCCAAGTTCACGGACGCCCTTGACCTTTGGCCTGCGGATCTGTTCCCGTGTGGTCTGCAGACCGGGTTTCCCAAGACGCAAGAAGGACCTTCCTCCTCTGTTCACTGTGGGGACTGGTACCTCTGCCCTGGTAGCTCCAGCTGGTATCCCAGCTACGGAAAATGCTTGCTCAGCTGTGGGGCAAGCTTCCCTCTCCCCAACTCGTGTGTTCATTCATCCCACAAATAGCTTGGTCTGCGCTTTGTGCTTCTCTGGGTGCCTGGGGGTGCCCGGCAGTGACCCAACAGGGAAGGAGTGAGCAAGCGTCCCTCCTGAGATTGACTGGATCTCAACAGTGATGAGAGTCACGGGGATATGCAGGCGGCCATGAAGAAAGTCTCTCTCCTCCTTAGTCACGCTGAGGGGGAGCGTTTTAAGGTAGGACTGGAGGAAGGACTGGAGTGAGAACGCATGCCTGGCCAAGGAGCAGTTTGTGCAAACGTCCTGAGGTTGCCTGGAGCGGAGGTGTCCAGGGAGAGAGGGGAGGGACTGGCCCGTTTGCTGGGCGTTTGGAGACTGACTTAGAAGTTAGTTCTGTCCTGGGAGTATTGAGCTGTAGCTCAGAGGGGAATGCCAGGCTGATTGATGTCTGCTCTGGCTTCTCAGTGGAGAGAGACCTGGAGGAAGTCAGGAAGAGAAGTGAGTTGATCGATGCTGCCTGCTAGAATATTTTTCAGGAGTGGTTTCTTGGCCCGGGGCAGGTGACCCAGGACACGGGGAAGGGAGGGGGTCGGTTAAACAAGACTTTGAAAGTTCGTTAGATGTCTTAGGTAGGCTCACTTGGTTAAAGAAACCCCCTGCCAAGCAGGAGACTCGAGTTCAATCCTGGGTTGGGAAGATCCCTTGGAGGAGGGCATGGCAACCTGCTCCAGTTTTCTCGCTTGGAGAATCCCATGGACAGAGGAGCCTGGCAGGCTACAGTCCATGAGGTCGCAAAGAGTCGGAGACGACTGAGGACAGCACCTTGATTTCTGCCACCCTTCTCCTCCTTTTCGTTTTCCTGCCACCGAAACCCATGATGACACAATCCTTCTTAATGCATTTATATTCCTGTCTTACGGTGCATTCCTTTTAAATCTCTTTGAGACTTGAGGTCAGAGCCTTAGCTTTCCTGGCTTTGAATGTTTAAGATCCAACCCATACTTTATTGAACGGAACGGAACGTTCTTTTCTTCTTCTGGGTCCTGCGTTTGGTGTTAGCACACGTTTCCTGATGAGCACAGTGCAAGCATCACTCTCACTTGTAAGAGAGGACGTTCTGGGAACCCTCTGAGCTGGACTGTCTGTTCCTGGACTTTGCCTGGAGTTTCTAGACTCGCGGGAGGAGGGTAATCAACGCTATATAAGAAAGCGTTCTCACTATTTGCATTTAAAGAGTTTGCTTTTTTAACAAGAAACTATCCGGATTTTCGTGGAAGAATTATATAGTCTCCCGAGTGGTGTTTTGCCTTTGGTTCTATTCTAAGAGCTGGTTGTGAACAGGAGGAAATAACCCATTTTGTCTGTGACGTAAATGTGTTAGTCTTTATAGCATATATGGCGCGTAAAACAGTACCAACCGGGCCGCCGTTGTGAGTGGTTATGTACATCCGCTGTTTTGGAAATCAAATATTTTGGTGTTCATGCACTCTGTATTTTTCCTTTTATTTGTTGGAGCGGGGTATCACTGCTATATAAGGAGGCCTTCTCACTATTTGCATTTATAGAGCTTGCTTTTTAAAAAATAAATTATGTGGAGTTTCATGGAAAAATTACATAGTCTTCCAAGCGGTATTTTGCCTTTGCTTTTGTTCTGAGACCTGGTTGTCAACAGGGGGACATAACCCATCTCGTCTGTAACGTGTGTTGGTCTTTATAGTATATATGACAGATACAGCCGTGCCAACCGGGCCGCCGTGTCAGTTTTGGAAATCAAGTATTTTTGCCGAGCACGCTGTATTTTCACTTATTTGTTTGCACGGGGAAAATTATTATTATTTTTCCCCAGAGAGATTTTGCGTGTAAACAGGTCCCGATCCTGTTTTGAAGTGCAGGCTGTCTTGGCTTTTTTTTTCCCCCACCTCTTTTTTTTCTGCCCGAGAGGNAAGTTCGTTAGATGTCTTAGGTAGGCTCACTTGGTTAAAGAAACCCCCTGCCAAGCAGGAGACTCGAGTTCAATCCTGGGTTGGGAAGATCCCTTGGAGGAGGGCATGGCAACCTGCTCCAGTTTTCTCGCTTGGAGAATCCCATGGACAGAGGAGCCTGGCAGGCTACAGTCCATGAGGTCGCAAAGAGTCGGAGACGACTGAGGACAGCACCTTGATTTCTGCCACCCTTCTCCTCCTTTTCGTTTTCCTGCCACCGAAACCCATGATGACACAATCCTTCTTAATGCATTTATATTCCTGTCTTACGGTGCATTCCTTTTAAATCTCTTTGAGACTTGAGGTCAGAGCCTTAGCTTTCCTGGCTTTGAATGTTTAAGATCCAACCCATACTTTATTGAACGGAACGGAACGTTCTTTTCTTCTTCTGGGTCCTGCGTTTGGTGTTAGCACACGTTTCCTGATGAGCACAGTGCAAGCATCACTCTCACTTGTAAGAGAGGACGTTCTGGGAACCCTCTGAGCTGGACTGTCTGTTCCTGGACTTTGCCTGGAGTTTCTAGACTCGCGGGAGGAGGGTAATCAACGCTATATAAGAAAGCGTTCTCACTATTTGCATTTAAAGAGTTTGCTTTTTTAACAAGAAACTATCCGGATTTTCGTGGAAAAATTATATAGTCTCCCGAGTGGTGTTTTGCCTTTGGTTCTATTCTAAGAGCTGGTTGTGAACAGGAGGAAATAACCCATTTTGTCTGTGACGTAAATGTGTTAGTCTTTATAGCATATATGGCGCGTAAAACAGTACCAACCGGGCCGCCGTTGTGAGTGGTTATGTACATCCGCTGTTTTGGAAATCAAATATTTTGGTGTTCATGCACTCTGTATTTTTCCTTTTATTTGTTGGAGCGGGGTATCACTGCTATATAAGGAGGCCTTCTCACTATTTGCATTTATAGAGCTTGCTTTTTAAAAAATAAATTATGTGGAGTTTCATGGAAAAATTACATAGTCTTCCAAGCGGTATTTTGCCTTTGCTTTTGTTCTGAGACCTGGTTGTCAACAGGGGGACATAACCCATCTCGTCTGTAACGTGTGTTGGTCTTTATAGTATATATGACAGATACAGCCGTGCCAACCGGGCCGCCGTGTCAGTTTTGGAAATCAAGTATTTTTGTCGAGCACGCTGTATTTTCACTTATTTGTTTGCACGGGGAAAATTATTATTATTTTTCCCCAGAGAGATTTTGCGTGTAAACAGGTCCCGATCCTGTTTTGAAGTGCAGGCTGTCTTGGCTTTTTTTTTCCCCCACCTCTTTTTTTTCTGCCCGAGAGGGTTGAAGATGTAAGCACGAGGTGACGTTCCTGCCTTATTTTTCCTTCTAGTCGTGTTTCCTGTGGTGGAAATAAGGGTAGTGAGTGCAGCTGTGGGCAGCGTTCAAAATGAAGGCGTGTGTGTGTTTGTGTGTGTGTGTGTGTGCGTGCGCGTGCATGCGTGTGCGTGCGTGCGTGTGCGTGCATGCGTGTGTGTGTGTGCGCACGCGTGTGTGTGTGCGTGACAGAGAGAGACTCAGACAGAGAGGGAAGACACAGTCTCTCTCTGTGTAGCCCAGCCAGCTCTGCGCAGAAGTCTGGCTCAGGGAACTTTCCTGAACTTCCCTGGCCGCGCACAGAGGTGAGTTCAGAGTAACCAGAGCTGGCAGAGGAGGCCATGTGCTGTGAGAGATGACACCTGTGTCTTCCCCCATTCCGTGTCCAGGTGCTCCGTGACTGGTAGGTTTCAGAATCGGTCAGAGTATTTATTAACCAGGAGAGAAACATGGGTGACTGTCCGGTCTGGTGTATTCTGGGCTCGGATGTGGAGCTTGGGGAGGGTGAGGCGGCCTCCTGGGTCCCTCACAGGCAGCACTGGGACCCTGCCTGGCACCGGGATCCTGTCTTCAGGGGTGGTTGACCTCTGTCTGTGGAGGGCCAGGTCGTACCTCTTTCGGCCGTGGAAGTCCCCGTGGTCTGTGTTCCCTTCTGTCTGGAGTGGGGACGCAGCCCCAGACCCGTGTGATGAACTGAGTGTTGCTGTACCTAGTCAAATTCCATTGACCTCCAACTTATTGCAAATGGCAAGATTCCATACTTTTTTTTCTGACTGTGTAATATTCTACTGGGCATACATCACATCTCCTTTTTCCATTCACCTGTTGATGGACATTTAGCTTGTTACTCTGAGATGGCTGGATGGCATCACTGACTCGATGGACATGAGTCTCAGTGAACTCTGGGGGTTGGTGATGGACAGGGGGGCCTGGCTTGCTGCAATTCATGGGGTCGCAAAGAGTCGGATACGACTGAGCGACCGAACTGAACATGTCTTGGCTATTGTGAATAGTGTTGCTCTGAACACTGGGCTACGTGTATCTTTTCGATTTACAGTTTTGGAGTTTTTTGGAGATATACCAGGAAGGAAATTGCTGGGTCGTATGTGAGTTCCAGAGGTTGGGCTTTTGAAGAATGAGTGTAGCTGAGAAACACACCAGCCAGTACCTCTGAAGAGGTTGTGTGAACTTCTTTCGCAGATACTGTGGTCTATTTTTAATGTCAGAGGGGAAAAAGTGAGCGGAGACACGTCAGTTGTACGAGGCCCTTTGAGAAAAACAACCATTCACGTGTCGTGTGTGCACGGCTAAGTCACTTCACACTGTCCGACTCTGTGTGACGCTGTGGACTGAAGCCCACCAAGCTCCTCTGTGCATGGGGTTCTCCAGGCAAGAACACTGCAACGGGTTGCCATTCTCTTCTCCAGGGGATCTTCCCGACCCAGGGATCGAACCTGTGTCCCTTACGTCTCATGCGTTGACAGCTGTGTTCTTTTCCACTAGCGCCACCTGGGAAGCCCAGTTCACATTACATCGCTGCTTTATTAACTGCTGCTGCTGCTAAGTCGCTTCAGTCGTTTCCGACTCTGTGCGACCCCATATATGGCAGCCCACCAGGCTCCTCCGTCTCTGGGATTCTCCAGGCAAGAACACTGGAGTGGGTTGCCATTTCCTTCTCCAGTGCATGAAAGTGCAAAGTGAAAGTGAAGTTGCTCAGTCGTTTCGGACTGTTAGCGACCCCATGGACTGCAGACCACCAGGCTCCTCCGTCGCTGGGATTCTCCAGGTGAGAGTACCAAAGTGGGGGGCCATTGCCTTCACTAACCCTATCCTTGCACTAAAGCAGTTTTGGGTGGAAGTATTTTGGTTCGTTTTTGTCATCAGCAAAACTTTCTGGAAGAGGCTGGATGGTGGATATTTGGGGATTTTTACACGGTATGGCATCTGGATGTTACAGCAGCAGTTAATAAAGCAGCAATGTAATGTGAACTGGGCTTCCCAGGTGTCGCTAGTGGTAAAAAGTGGCCATTGGTTGTGTAGACAGACGATGGGCAGCCAGTCACTGTAACTTCTTTCCCCTCCCAGGAGTAAGCTCTGTGCCCAGTAAGCAGCAGCTGCCCCTCCCCTCCAACCAGCCAGCTCCCCCAAACCTCTGTCCTGCTGTCTGCGTGTGTGACTTGGACCACTCCCGAACATCACTGCGTTTGTCCATTCGTGACGGCCTTTTATTTTCAGCAAACATCCCGTCCTCAAGGTTCACCGTTATGTAGCATCTGAAGCTCTTTCCTTCTTTGTGGCTGAATAATACTCCACTGTACTGTATACCAGTATGTATGTTACTGGAAGTAGATTTTCTTTGGTTACTTAGAGTCACTTCAGCTCAGCACAGTTCCCTAGGAATTGTCCTAACGAAAGGAAGGCTTAGGAACCCGCAATCTTTCCCATTTGAAGGTCAAGGAGGTCTTGAGAGGCCCTGGAGCTCACCTGCTTATGAAAGTACACATTACGTGGTGTTGGAGTCCTGGATCTGGGAAAATGTCTGTGAAAGAGAAGACAGGAGGAATCATCAAGAGTGCTCTTCAGTCACTCAGTCATGTCCAGCTCTTTGCAACCCCATGGACTACAGCAGGCTAGACTTCCCTGTCCATTATGTCCCTGGGTTTACTCAAAGTCACACGCATCGAGTCGGTGATGCCATCCAACCATCTCATCCTCTGTCGTCCCCCTCTTCTCCCGCCTCAGTCTTTCCCAGCATCAGGGTCTTTTCCAGTGAGTCAGTTCTTTGCATCAGGTGGCGAAAGTATTGGAGCTTCAGCTTCAGCATCAGTCCTTCCAGTGAATATTCAGGACTGATTCCCTTTAGGATGGATTGGTTGGATTTCCTTGCAGTCCAAGGGACTCTCGAGTCTTCTTCCACACAAAAGCATCAATTCTTTGGTGCTCCGCCTTCTTTACGGTCCAGTTTTCACATCCGTCCATGACCACTGGAAAAACCACAGCTTTGACTCTATGGTCCTTTGTCGGCAAAGGGACGTCTCTGCTTTTTAATGTGTTGTTTAGGTTTGTCATAGCTTTTCTTCCAAGAATGGTAACCTGTATTGACCGGGCTCTCCTCATTTGCTCACCCAGGAGTTTTGCGGCCACCTGAGAAGGTGACCCCACTCCTGCAGATTGAGTCTCCTGGGAAGCCGACTCTGGGTAGGGGGTTGGGCATGCGAAGTTCGGGCTGAGGGTGGGACCCCCTTTGGAATCGGCAGCTGTGGGTGGGAGAGGAGGAGGAGGCCAGTTTCAGAGGAAGGGGTCGCTGGGCATGAGGAAGCCACATGGCCTCAGGTGACCCTGGGTGCCAGCATCACCCACTCCTGTCAAGAGGCCTTTGCAACCTTTGCCTGCCCACCGACCGTTATTCATTGGGGGCATGCGTTGAAGTTAGGGCCACTCCTGGCAGTTGGGGGATTCTTGGCAGCAATCATTGCCTCTGTTATACCAATAAAGTATGTTGTTGGGCTTTGCCTGGAAACCGTCATCTGAAAATACCGAGTCCAGAAGTTCTTGGATGGTTTTGCTTTTTGTTTGCTTTGTGTGTGTACATGTGCGTGCTAACTTGCTTCAGTCGTATCCGACTCTGTGCGACCCCATAGATGGCAGCCCACCAGGCTCCCCCGTCCCTGGGATTCTCCAGGCAAGAGCACTGGAGTGGGTTGCCATTTCCTTCTCCAATGCGTGAAAGGGAAAAGTAAAAGTGAAGTTGCTCAGTGGTGTCCGACTCTTTGTGATCCGGTGGACTGCAGCCGATCAGGCTCCTCCATCCATGGGATTTTCCAAACTGCAGTGTGACTTAGATAATTCACAGTAATCCTTTTAGCCTGTATTTGGTCACTAACCCTGCTGCTGCTGCTGCTGCTAAGTTGCTTCAGTCGTGTCCGACGCTTTGCAGCCCCATGGACTGTAGCCCACCAGGCTCCTCTGTCCATGGGATTCTCCAGGCAAGGATGCTGGAGTGGGTTGTCATGCCCTCCCGGACCCAGAGATCAAAACCTGTGTCTTCTGTGTCTCCTGCATTGGCAGGCAGGTTCTTGAGCACGGGCACCACCTATCAGGATATGACTTGCTGAAATTCAGTCATGAAGGGAGTGCCAGGAGCTCAATTCTGGTAAGGCTGTGTGTCAGGCGAAGGTACTTCTAGTGGCCCATTTTGAAAACCAATTTTTACTGGGACACTTGGCCACATCCATTGTTCATCCTGAGACTTTCTTCCCTGGGGGCAGAACTGCGTAGTCGCACCAGAGACCGTCCAGACCATGATGTTGAGGATATTTATCATCCGGTGGGAGACGGGGACCACCACTGCTGTGAGAACTCTGTACAGCGTTCTGGGACCCAGAAGGTAAAGGCGGTCTTTTTGTTGCTCTTGGGTCTCTTCCAGTTTTATTGAGAGGTAATTGACATATGGCATTGTATAAGTTTAAGGCGTGTGGTGTAACGGTTTGATTTCTATACATCATTTAATTATGACCACAAGAAGTTCAGTGAAAATCCATCATCCATAAGCAACACAAAGGCTTCCCTGATGGTTCCGTGGGTAAAGAATCCGCCTGCAACGTGGGAGAGCTGGGTGCGATCCCTGGGTTGGGAAGATCCCCTGGAGAAGGGCATGGTAACCCACTCCAGTATTCTTGCCTGGAGAATCCTGTGGACAGAGCAGCCTGGCGGGCTAGAGTCCAGGGTCTCACAAGAGAGGGAGACTGCGCTACTGAACATGCAATAGATGACCAAAAAAACAAAAAGAAGAAAAATATTTTTCCTTGTGATGAGAACTCTGATTTGCTCTCTTAATTTTCATGAGTAACGTACAAGCAGGGTTAGTTACAATCACCGTGGTGTCCGTCACGTTCCTAGCACTTACGTGTGAAAACTGGAAGTTCGCACTTTATGACCGCCTCCATTCACTTCCCTCTGCCCGCCCAGCACTCGTCTTTGGGAACCAGAAACCTGATCTCTTTTCCCGTGACTTTGATCATCTGTCTGATTGTTTTTGAAGTTGTAATGGACCTGTAGTGCCGGGTCTTTTCCAGGCGCAGAACATAGCGATTCAATATTTCTGTACGTTTGAAAACGAACCCTGGGGTGAGTCTGTACCGGCTGTCACCGTACAAAGGTGTGACTTCATTACTGAGTGTGCTATATGTTTTTCACGCCTGTGACCCACTTATTTTGTAACGAAGATGTGCACCTCTTCAAGACCATCCCGAAGAAAAAGAGATGCGAAAAAAGGCAAAATGGTTGTCTGAGAGGGCCTTGCAAATAGCTGAGAAAAGAAGAGATGCTAAAGGCAAAGGAGAAGAGGAAAGATATACCCATCTGAATGCAGAGTTCCAAAGAATAACAAGGAGGGATAAGAAAGCCTTCCTCAGCGATCGATGCAAAGACATAGAGGAAAACAACAGAATGGGAAAGACTAGAGATCTCTTCAAGAAAATTAAGAGATACCAAGCGAACATTTCATGCAAAGATGGGCTCAAGAAAGGACAGAAATGGTATGGACTTAACAGAAGCAGAAGATACTAAGAAGTGGTGGCAAGAATACACAGGAGAACTGTACAAAAAAGATCTTCACGACCCAGATAATCACCATGGTGTGATCACTCACCTAGAGCCAAACATCCCGGAATGTGAAGTCAAGTGGGCCTTAGGAAGCATCACTAGGAACAAAGCTAGTGGAGGTGATGGAGTTCCAGTTGAGCTATTTGAAATCCTGAAAGATGACGCTGTGAAAGTGCTGCACTCAATATGCCAGCAAATCTGGAAATCTCAGCAGTGGCCACAGGACTGGAAAAGGTCAGTTTTCATTCCAATCCCAAAGAAAGGCAATGCCAAAGAATGCTCAGACTACCACACCATTGCACTCATCTCACACGCTAGTAAAGTAATGCTCAAAATTCTCCAAGCCAGGCTTAAACAGTACTTGCTAACATCTGTTGGATCATCAAAAAAGCAAGAGAGTTCCAGAAAAACATCTATTTGTGTTTTATTGACTACTCCAAAGCCTGTGACTGTGTGGATCACCACAAACTGTGGAACATTCTTCAATACCAGACCATCTGNCGCTAGTAAAGTAATGCTCAAAATTCTCCAAGCCAGGCTTAAACAGTACTTGCTAACATCTGTTGGATCATCAAAAAAGCAAGAGAGTTCCAGAAAAACATCTATTTGTGTTTTATTGACTACTCCAAAGCCTGTGACTGTGTGGATCACCACAAACTGTGGAACATTCTTCAATACCGGACCATCTGACCTGCCTCTTGAGAAATCTGTGCAGGTCAGGAAGCAATAGTTAGAACTGGACATTGAACAGCAAACTGGTTCCAAATAGGAAAAAAGGAGGACGTCAAGGTTGTATATTTGTTACTCTGCTTATTTAACTTATAAGCAGAGTACATCATGAGAAATACTGGGCTTGATGGAGCACAAGGTAGAATCAAGATTGCCGGGAGAAATATCAGTAACCTCAGATATGCAGATGACACCACCCT